>JAQQSZ010017304.1:0-10831 GCA_028646595.1 Phalanger gymnotis | reverse complement strand
TCTTATGTTATATACTACGTTAAGTAAGGGTCACTGGGAATGGCCAGTGGAAAGAATAAGAAAATGTTATAAACATATTTGGTATACCTCTATCTGCTATTATTAGGAAATTAGGCTTTTTTATATATGGGAATTTTCCATGGAAGTGAAGTGCTAAAATCTTTAGTAATTTTAATAATTTTTAAAGAAAATTTCCTAAAGTATATTCTGTACTTTTTTAGTTTAGAACAGTGGGGACTCTGCACACTTGTCAGGGGGTCTGGGGGCTCAAAGCTATTTTCATAATAATACTGTTTTCATTTCTAGCATGGTAAATTTCAAAAGACATAACCCATATAAACAAAAGCTCTTTGGGGAGTACTCAATAATTTTTAAGAGTACAAAGAGGTCCTGCAACCAAAAAGTTTAAGAACTGCTGGTCTAGAATATACTTAGCATAGCTTAACCTTATATTAAGACTCAAGGTCATCTATCAGATTGTAAACTGCAGGGGGATAGGGAACATTTTTTATACCTCTCTTTTTACTTCACAATGCCTGTCACAGTCCCTTGCACATGTAAGTACTTGATAAATATAGGCTGAATGAATTTATCATTATGAACATAAATTATGATAATCTTTTAAAATACTGCTTCCAGTGGATTCAGTGGAGCTCTTTGCCCCTACACTATGTTCTCCCAAACTGCTGTGTTTTTATAGTTCTTTTTTCCAGCTCCTTTTTCTTTTCTCTCAGTTTCAGACAAGATTCCTTTATGGATAAGCAGAAATCTAACAATCCACTTCAGTGTTTGGCATTTTAAAAAATGTATACTACTTGGAAACACTGTGCTTAGGATATAGAGACTAAATGAATAGCAGACTCTACTGTCAAGGGGCTAACATTCTACTGACTTGGAAAGGAATAAGAATCATAGAACCACAGAATCTTAAGAGTGAAATGGAACTCGGACCGGGTAACTGGTATGCGTTCAACCCATATTTGTTACTTCTTATGGTAGTCTATACCCCTCACTTCCCTCTAATCTGCTATTGTTGGCAAGATAAATTATTCAAGATTGCTACACCAAAACAATTATTCATCAATACTCCTCATATGTAGATTCTTAGAAGATCAGAGTCATCTAGTTCAACAATATCCCATCTGCAATAAGAATCCTCTCTACAATATTCTTGATAGCTTACATACAACTTCTGTTTAAATACCTCTGTTGGTGAGGAACTGACTTCCTTCCAGGGCAACCTGTTCAAATTTTTACAGTTTAAACTGTTAGGAAAATTTTCATTAAGTTGATCCAAAATGCATCTCCTTATAATGTTCACCCATTAGTTATGTTTCTGCCTTCTAGAGCCAAGCAAAAACAGCATCACTCTTCCACATGTATTTCTAAAGGTCACAATGAACAGTAGAGAAAGAATAGGTAATGGAACCAAGATGCAGAATGACATATACATTTTTGGACATGCCCAATACAGGAATTTATTCTGTTTTGACTATACTATTTGTTATGAGAGTTTTCTTCTTTTTTTTTTCTTTTTCTTGGCGAGGAAGAAGTGAATGGGAGAGAAAATAAATGTTCACTGGAAATAATTTATTTTTTTTTAAAAGAAAGTACAACAGAGTAAGAAGGCTCCTCTTATATGGACAGGTAAAACAATTCAGAATCATAGAATCTCAGAATTGGAAGGAACACTAGAAGTCAAGTATTCTAACTCATGCCTGAACAAGATTCTCTAATACAATACCTTTGACAACTAGTCACTTGAGAACTTCTACTACTGGGAATTCAGTATCTTCTAAAGCAGCTCATCTAACTTACGGATAGCTGGAATTGTCAGGAAGATTTTCTTTACATCAAGTCTAAATCTGCCCTTCTTCAATTTCCATCCACTGCTCCTCGTTCTCTTCTCTGAGGACAAACTAAATAGGTCTAACCCTTCTTACACAGGATAATCCTTAAAATTCCTTGAGAGAGTTATCATCCTCGAGTTGCTTCAGCCAGTTCGTGTTCTAGTTTGGCAATGTCCTTCCAATTGAAACCATGCAATATTGTAGATGCGATATGGCCAGTGAAGGCAGCTGGGTGGCACAGTAGACAGTAGTCAAAAAGACCTGAGCACAAATCTAACCTCAGAAACGTCCGAACTGTATTACCCTGGGCAAGACACTTAACCTGTCTGCCACCAGAGAAAGATAGAGGTCCATGAGGTCATGAAGAGTTGGACATGACTGGAATGACTGAGCAAAAATCCGATCAGGATATAACACGGCAACCCTCCTTCATCTTGGACACTTTGTTTCCTCTCGATAGAGCCTAAAAATAATTTTGGAGGGGGCAGCTAGGTGGTGCAGTGAGTAGAGCACCAGCCCTGGAGTCAGGAGGACCTGAATTCAAATCCGGCCTCAGACACTTGACACATATACTAGCTGTGTGACCTTGGGCAAGTCACTTAACCCCAATTGCCCTGCCAAAAAACAAAAAAAAAAAAAGGAAAAAAATTTGGGGAGGTATCATCTTAAGCTTGAAAACCATAAAAACACCAATCTTTTTCATACAACCTTTTGATTGAAGAGTGGAACAAAGAACTCCAAGTTTTTTGTCGAGTCATTTTTCAGTCATGTCTAACTCTTCATGGCCCCAGCTAGTAACTGTCTGTGGCCAGATTTGAACTCTCAAAGGTGAGTCTTCCTCCCAAAGCTTCCATGTAAAGAGGGCTTTCCCAGGTCGGCCATCTCCTCATTTCCTACCCGCCTTCATTCCTTTGGACTGGACTCCATCGTGTCCCTCCGCCAGGTACCTTTTTCCCATCTCTCCTTTTAGGTTCATTTTGTGCCTTGTCTTTCCCCGTTAGATTGGGAGCTACCTGATGGCAGGTACTGTCTTTCTTTTTCATCTTTGTATCTCTGGAGCATACTATATATTGCCTGGCAATGTTTAATAAATATTTACTGACTACAAACCGTTGCTTAGTCACATCTGATCTCCCCCTCTTCTACCCTTAAGTGTAGAACTTGGCATTTATCTCTATTAAATTTCATCTTCTTAGATACAGTTCAGTATTGTAGCTTTTCAAAATCTTTTTAAAAAAACTGTATTTTTTTTCAATCAGAAACAAGCATACTTTTCTTCCTCCCATCCCAATTGAAAATGAAAGAAAAACAAATACCTTGTTACAAATATGTAAAGTCAAGAAAAACAAATTTCAACATTGGTCAGTTCAAAAATATGTATGTGTCATTCTGCACTCTGAGTCCTTTACCTCCTAGGAGGTCATTAATATGCCGGTCAGAGTTCCTAATTTTTCAGCTTGCTTTATCTTTACCATCCTGTTGACAACATCGGTTCATTCAAATCAAGATCCTTTTTTTGGATCTTGACTTATTGCATCTAAGTTATTAATTATAGCTCCTTTTTATATCAGGCAGCAAGAGTTCTCTAGTGGTAGGCAGCAGGATTTCAAGACTTGCTTGAAGGAAAGGAAGTTTGAGTCAGGTCTGCTGGAAGAGTAATCTTCTCACCACAGCAAAGCAACAAATTAATGAAATGATGAACCATAAAGTTCCTAAACACCTACACTTACTGTATACATTATAACATAAGGCACTTTTATTCCTTCTTTCTTTTTTTCGGGGAGGGGTGGAGGCAATTGGGGTTAAATGACTTGCCCAGGGTCACACAGCTAGTAAGTATCTGAGGCCAGATTTGAATTCACATCCTCCTGACTCCAGGGCTGGTGTTTTATCCACTGCACCACCTAGGTACCCCATATATAAGCTTTAAGATCACTGTTTTGCTTGCTAGAGAGCTTCTTTCTGGCTTCTTTTCAAGTTTGTTATTATTGGTTGAAGTTGCTGGAAGTCTGACAGAGGGGGAATTAATGTGATCACATGTACATGTTTTCTCATCTTCTCTTCACCCTCTACTTAAGCATTCCAGAGAAATGAACTTGCTTTTGGGGTTAATCGTAAGTGGAGGAGTCATGATTGATGTACTCTAACTCCCAGTTCCCTTTCTGACTCACTGCACTGTGACCTTGGGCAAGTCACTTATACCTTTTTAGAGCTATTTTTCACAATCATGAAGCAGGAATTACAACACTAATGTACTTAGCAGAAATGATTTGTGGTTTGACTAATTAAGGATTATAAAAGCCATCCAGAAACACAAAGTGCTATATAAATGCCAGGTATTATTATGCCTGTACTTGACCATTGACACTTGCAGAAAGCACCATCATCTAAAATGGAAGACTGTGACAAATAAGCAAAGGCTTATTAATGTCACAAGAAAATGACAGAGTTAAATATTCATGTTTAAATCCTACTAGATATTTACATTCAGAGAGGCAAGTTCTCAGACACACAACTCCCATTAAGGTCAGTACTGGATGCAAACCGAGGAGAAAATGTAGCCCTATCACTTTTTTTCCTTTTTTTTTTTTTTTTTGCCTGAGACAATAGTAAGACAAGTGGTTTTGTGATTTCAGTGCAGGATTTTAGAACAGAAATCATGGTACATCTAACACTTCTGATTCAAAAAGAAGAAATTATAGCCTTTCATTTGTATAGCAGCATGTAACTAAGATTTAGATGAGTGAACAGATGCATGCAAAAATCAGCCACATGCATGGAAAACATTCATTTTCACAATCTGGTAAATCTGCTAGGTATGCATGAAACTGAGCCAAATAGATTTCCAGCAGAATGCAATGTCACTGCTTTGGCACAATAGAAACCTCTCTCAAATACACTCACTGCCAGCAGTGGCACTGTATGATACAGCTGTGTTTATCGATCACTCAACTACATTTGGCTCCACAAGAGTTAATTCCTCAACAGGCAACATGATTCACTGATCCCAGTTGACCAATGTGCTTGAACAAAGCTTATCTAGGATGATACTTCTCAGGAGCGCCACATTATATTGCTTTAGTCATACCTTGGTCATACATTTCCTATAAATGTATCACCTTTGTGTCTGAATTATAATTATAATTTATTATATATTGTCATATATAACATATTATATATTGTGTAATTATAATAAACATAAATGCATCTGAAATTAGTCACTCGGCAAGGATTTATTAAGTACTTAATGTGCCAGGAAGTTTTCTAAGCATTGGTGATATAAAGAAAGTAAAAACAGTCCCTTGTCCTCAGAGAATTCATACTCTGATAGAGAAGACAATGTACTTATGTATGTATGTACAAGATGCATATAGTATATATGGAAAGAAATCTCAGAGGTAAAAGACCAGCAGAGGTGAGCAGTAGTCAGGGAGGAGGACTGGGAAAGGTCTCATGCATTTCCTAATTACAATCTTATTCTTCCATCCCTCCTTCGCCTCACTCCTTCTAAAACTATTCATTTCCACTGTGATCTCTAGTTCCTCTATTCTTCTCTGTTCTTATACTCCATCACTCCTACTGTATCTTCACTTTCCTCCGTTCTGAGTCTTGATTCTGTAGTTGGTCACTTCAACCATGCACTGTCCTCTATCCTTAAATCCTCTGCCTTGTCTGACTGTCTCTGCAATGTCTACCTGTCCTACCAGTCCTTAACTCTGTGTCTGTGCCATTTACCTTCTTTATTTTCATTTCCATGTGGCAGCCGATGCTGACAACTGTACTAATTATATTCATCAAAAATTCACGTAATCAAATTACAACTGAGTCCTCATTGTTGCATAGCAATCTTTTAACTCTTCCTTGATTTCTCTATCATGCTCCTCTCAGTGACTATTCAAAACCCTTTCCTCTCTTCTCAAACACTAGATCTTCTTCAAAATCCTTCTCTGTCAACAGATGAAATCACTTTTTACTAAGAAAATCAAGGCCATACAGTATGAACACATACAATATATAGGAATATATACTTATGTTAATAATAAAAAATAAAATAATAAAAAATATAATACATACCTATATTATTACATATATGAACAGCATGAATCTGTAGTCAAAAGTCATATATCTTCTCCCATTCTCTGCTCTATTACCCCAGCCTTAAAGGATGAGGTGGCCCTTTTCCCTTTTAATGTTAATTTCTTTTGTTTGTGTCCTTGATCCTACACCCCAAGGATCTTGTCTCAGAGACAGATTATTCCCTCCCTTCTCTCATCTTCAGTGTCTCTCTTTCTATTGGTTCCTTCCATGCTGCTTACAAACACTCCCAGTTCTTCATTTTAGCTCATACTATCATCCTCTATTATTTCTCCCTTTCACTTAAGAGACTTTTAGAAAGAGTTGTCTATTGTGAAGCCTTCTTCCTCACCACTCAATCATTTCTCAACCCCTTACAGTAACGCCTCTGGTCCTACCACTCTCCTGAAACTGCTCTTTCCAAGATTCTCATCTACCTCAACGGCTAAATTCAATACGTTTTACTAATTCCTAATTTTCTTCTAAACTCTCTGCAACTTAACACTTCCACCTGAATATTATTCTTCATTGGGTTCCATGGATATCACCTTACATCAGTCCTCATTACCTCTTGTTTGTTGTTCAGTCATTCAGTTGTGTCTTACTCTTTGTGACCCCATGGACCATAGCACACCAGGTCCTTCCATCCTCTACCATCCCTCAAAGTCCAAGTTCATGTTCGTTGTTTCCTTGACACTACCCATCTCATCCTCTGCCATCCTCTTTTTCTTTTACCTTCAATCTTTCCCAACATCATGGTCTTTTCCAATGAGCCCTATCTTCTAATTATGTGGCCAAAGTCTTTAAGCTTCACTTTCAGTATTTGACCTTTCAGCAAATAGCCTGAATTAATTTCTTTAAGTATTGACTAATTTCTCCTTGCTGACCAAGGGACTCTCAAAAGTTTTCTATGGCACCACAATTATTCAAGTGTTGATTCTGTGGTGCTCAGCTTTCCTCATAGTCCAACTCTCACTGCCATACATTGCTACTGAAAAAATCATAGCTTTGACTATGTGGCCTTTGTCAGCAAGTTGATGTCTCTGCTTTTTAACATGCTGTCCAGATTTACCACAGCTTTCTTTTCAATAAGCACATATATTTTAATTTCATGGCTACAATCATCATCTGCAGTGATTTTTGAGCCCAAGAATATAAAATCAGCACTTCTTCCTTTTCTTGTCCTTCTATTTGCCAGGAAGTGATGGGCCTGGTTGCCAAGATCTTAGTTTTTTTGATGTTAAGCTTTAAGCCAGCTTTTACACTCTCTTCTTTCATCCTCTTCAAGAGACTTCTTAATTCCTCTTCACTTTCATTAGAGTGATATCATCTGCATATCTGAAATTGTTGATATTTCTCTCAGCCACCTGAATTTTGGATTTTGATTCATCCAGCCTAGAATTTTGCATGATATATTCTGCATATAAATTAAATAAAAAAGGTAACAATTTCTAACTTTGCCATACTCGTTTTGAGTCTGTTACTTCTTGGCCCACATACAGGATCTTCAGAAGATAAGTAAGATGATCTGGTACTCCCATTTCTTTGAGGACTTGCCACATTTTGTTGTGATCTAAACAGTCAAAGAATTTGATGTTGTCAGTGAAGCAGAAGTAGATCTTTTTCTGGAACTCCCTTGCTTTCTCCATAATCCAGGGAATGTTGACAATTTGGTCTCTAGTTCCTCTGCCTCTTCGTAAAGCTGCCTGTTCTTCTGGTAATTCTCAGTTCATGTATTGCTGAAGCCTAGCTTGCCTAGATGACTGTAATAACTACCTAATTGGTCTATCAGCTTCAAGTCTCTCCTCTATCATTTACACAGCTTCTAACATAATTCATAAGTTTGACCATGTCATCTCTCTGCTCAAAATTCATATATAGGTCTCTATTCCCCATAGGACAAACTCAGTCTGACATTTAAGCTCAATTTGGCGCCAGCCTTCTTTTCTGACCTCATTTCAGTGTACTTTCTTTCATGTCCTGTATGTTTCAATTGAACTAGAGTGCTAGTTGTTCCCAAAACTCAGTATCTGATCTCCTTCCTCTGAGTATTTGCACAAGCCATCTGTCATGCATGGGGTGCACTCCTTCTTCAAGTCTCCCTCTATTCTCTAAAGATTCCTGTCTTCCTTCAAAGTTTAGTTCAATTGCTACTTCCTCCATGAAGCCTTTCCTAATGTCTTTTTTTAAATTCTTTTTTGGAGAGGAGGTCAGGGCAATTGGGGTTAAGTGACTTGCCCAAGGTCACACAGCTAGTAAGTGTGTCAACTGTCTGAGGCCAGATTTGAACTCAGGTCCTCCTGACTCCAGGGCTGGTACTCTACTCACTGCTCCACCTAGCTGCCCCTAAGCTTTCCCTGATCTCTACCAGTTATCAATATTCTCTCTGATTTGTCTATGTAGTTGTATCATTTCAACAGAATGATCCCTGCTTGAGGTATGAGACTGTTTTGCATTTGTCTTTGTATCCCCAGAATCTACCTAGCACAGAGTCTTGGGTGCTTAATAAGTATTTGTTGAATAGAATGATCCTAGTCTACTGACTTTCAGCCCGACGCTCTTTTAATCACAACAACAACAATACCAATAGTAAGGACAGTCATAATAGTGATGATAGCTAACATTTATATAGTGCTTCAAAGTCTGCAAATTGCTTTACCAGTATTACCTCATTTGATACTCATAACAATCTTCAAAGGTTGGTGCTCTTATCATCATCCCTATTTTACAGATAAATAAACTGAGTCATAGGGGTTAAATGGCTTGCCCAGGGGCACACAGCTAGCATGTGAGGTGGGCTTTGAGCTCATGACTTCCTGACTCTAAGCCCTATACTCTTGCCACTAAGCCACCTTGCTATCTTGTTAATACCATCCTGCTGCTCAGGGAGCCATGATAAAGAAATGAATTGCCAATATTCAATAATCCAGTTCTAAAATTCTGATTTGATTATATACTTATAGGATAAGCATTATAAGAGGCACTTTATTCATCAGTCTTTGAAAATATGGTAGATTAAAATTCTTATATATGCTCAGTATAGCACACTACACAAAGTAGGTATTCTATAAACAAAGTTGTAGTAGATAGAATGTTAGTCTTGGAGTTGTTAAGACCTGAGTTAAAATTCAGTCCCTGATACTTACTAGTTGTATGGCTAAGGGCCCCTTTTTGGGCCTCAGTTTTCTCATATGTACCTGTAGTACCTACTTCACAGAGTAACTGAGAGGCTCAACTGAGAAAATCCACACAAAAAATTTTTTGAATTTTAATGTGCTATATAAATCAGCTGCTGTTGCTCATTTCTTATCAACAAATCCAGGATATTAGAATCAGAAGATGGAAGGGAGCTGGGATCCTTACATATCACATAGAGAAATGGCAAAGAGAAAGGAAAATCCAAAGAAATAACAACAAACCAAAATATTTTTTTTTAAAACGGACAAAGCAGAGAGGCATGCTAATGCAAATAAAACATAGTAAAGAATACTGAATCAGCTAAAGTACCAGAAGCAATGGAGGTGTTGGGGAAGGGGAGGGTAGGAACACATAAGACATCCCAAGGGACACATTGAAAGAAATTAAGTAAGAAGTGGCAATGCTAAGCAAACCACAAGACCAAATAAAAGAAGATCTTGAAGAAAGTAGAAAATCAGAAGAGGAAATTAAGTGAGGACTAAGACAAATGAAAAAAGAATTAGTGGAATTAATGAATAAAATTATCATTATGAAAATACAGTTAAAAACCTAAAAAAAATCCATAAAGCAACAAGGATTTACAAAAGTTAAGAGTGCACTCACACTACAGAGTAGAGCACTTAGAAATATGAGCTCAAAAAAATCTCTGCATTATCCAAATTCTGCATTCTAAGATATATTGCGATTTTTCTAGCAATCAAAAGGATGATCATTTTAAGGATATAATTTTCATGAGAATCGTATAAGGAGAACTTCTGGTTATTTGGAGCCTTATAATCCTAGTTGATTTCCCAGTTACATACTTTGGACAATTTGGAATGGTCTCTATACCATAACCAGGACCTTCCTCAGAATTCCAAGGCTGACTGTCTTATAAATTTCTTAGATTTTTAGGAAATGACCTGCAGTTTGGGTCACAAAACTCCCAACTTGAGTTGGCTGCTGAACCCACTAGGGCCATACAATCCGCTTCGGCATTTCCCTCCAAGTCTCCATCAAGCACCTAAGCTCTTGTTTTCTTGGGAGAACCGAGTCTTCTGGTTCCAACAGCTTCTCCTATTTCTTTCTGGTCAGGTGGGCAGGTTTCCAGAGCTGTCAGATTCTCTTCTGCCCAAGTTAACAGGGACATTGATTTTGGAGGAAATCTGTCTCCCACATTGCTTATCCATCCCAGCACCATGGCACTGTCCAGTTTTATTAGCACTGCCTGGCTGAGAGAGAGAGCTCCTTTCCCAAGTGACCACAAAGATTTTTTTCAGCCCCTTCCAACTCTGGCATATTGACATGCATTTTTGGTCTCCCAGGGATACACTTCTTACCTGAATAAGGGGCACCAACTCTGTGGTTTCCAAATTGGGTTCCCTGTACCTCAGCAGGATTTTCATCTGTTGTGATTGTTTTCTAGAATGGCTGCTGGGAGGGGGTCCCATAAATACAACCTTGCTTGGCTGGCTTCCGGATGAATCTTGACTCTGAATCTCTTCAGGGATTCTTGCTTTCCTGGAGTTAGGTGTCTTTTTAGAGGGATTGGTATAGGAAGTGGATTGTCTCCAAAAGGCCCCTTGCTCCACAGCATTTCAGTGTTTGTATATACCTCTTAAAAATAAAATTCATCAGTTCCTGAAATCTTTCATGTTGGCACAAGCTTGAAGCTACCTGTTTCTTTGAGGATGAGTTGGATTTTCTCCATTAAGCATACAGAAAAGTGA
>JAQQSZ010017303.1:0-10831 GCA_028646595.1 Phalanger gymnotis | reverse complement strand
TGTATGTTTTGGTCTTCTTTGTCACCAAAGAAGGATTCCAGAGTCTGAGACTGAATCTGGGTATGTTTTCGCCTCCTGGCCATGTTCCCAGCCAACTTAGTTGACCCTTGAGTTTTTCAGCGGGGTATGACTGCTTGTAGACTAAAGAGTTCTATGTTCCATGCTTGGGCGTATGTGCTGCCACACCAGCACTCCTCCTTCCCCAAGAACCCACTACCCAGACTGGGCTTAAATCTTCAGCAGACTCTTCACTCCTGCTCTGATCCTCCACTTAATTCCTCCCACCAGGTGGGCCTGGGGCCAGAAGCAACTGCAGCCGTAGTTCTAAAGCTGCCCCACCTCCGCTGCTCCAGGGGTGGTGGCCGAACCACAAACTCGGTCCTCAGCAGCTTTTCCCACTAACCTTCTGTGTTGTCTTTGCTGTTTGTGGGTTGAGAGGTCTGGTATCTGCTGCAGCTCAATTATTCAGGGTGCCAGGGCACGCTCTGCCCGGCTCCCGGTCTCGTTGGCCTGCGCCGCACACGCTGGACTCTGCTCCACTCAACTCTGCTCCCCTCAGCTCCCAGCTCTGTGCAGGATAGACCTTACCCAGAGACCATCCAGGCTGTCCTGGGCTGGAGCCCTGCTTCCCTCTGCCACTTTGTGGGTTCTGCAGTTCTAGAATTGGTTCAGAGCCATTTTTTATAGGTTTTTGGACGGACTTGGTGGGGAGCACACGCTCATCCCTGCTTTCCAGCTGCCATCGTTTGTCCCTTTTTGAAGAGGATCAATTACATCATGGGGGATGTCTTGACTTAATCGTGAATTGTATTTAAGTGAGGCAGAGTTACACAAAGTTGTCAGCCTCACTCTCTTTCTTAGTCATTAAAGTCCAATGGCAGGACAAAAGTCAAGACAACTGGCAATGGCTCTGAATGCAGTGGATGACCTTGGTGTCTTCATGTCTGACCAAGCGCTAAGCGCACCACAGTGCCTGCTTCAGCTGCCTTCACGGCCAATGGAATATATTGTTCTCATCTGCCTCTTCCACTGGGGAAGTCTTCACATGCTTGGGATAGACATTCCCCTAATTCACCTACAGGTTTGAGGCCTGTCAGTTACTTTCAACCTGATTTAGCCTGTCTGCTGAGACAGTTTTACTGGGGTATGGACAATGTGCATGCTTTGCACATTGGATCTTGGATCCACAAATGACAATTGGGTGAATCAGGTGAACACCAAAGATGGATGAGCAGCCCTGAAGAGGGCCCCGCAAGCTGCCACACCAAAGATGCTAGTCCTCCCTGAACATCCCATATACCGCTATGATGGGAGGATCACCTTTCGAATAACTTTATTTGTCTGCCATGTAATACTCTTGACCCATATTGAGCTCATAGTCTGCTAACCTATAATGCCTTCTCCTTCCCCAATCATTTTCACATGAACTGTTATCTAGCTATCTCCTCTCAATCAATCAAAAAAAATAAATTTGTTAAACACCTACTAAGTGCCAGATACTCTGCCAGGTATTATGTATACAAATCTAAGAGTAAATAGGACCTGCTTTTAATAAGTTTCCATGTTAAGGAGGAAACAACATGCTCATATATAAGTATATAAAATACATACAAAGCAGATACAAGGTCATTTTGGAGGGGAAGGTACTATCTGGGGGGATCAGGAAAGGTTTTATACCGAAGAAGGCACTAGAACTGAGTCACAAAGAAAACCAGGGATTCCAAGAGGTGGAGTCAAGGAGGGAAAGTCCTGGAGTTGTGGGGGATAGCCAGTGCATAAACTCGGAGAGGGGAAGTGGAGTGTAGGACATCAGGAGCGGCAAGATGGCCAGTGTGACTGGACTGTAGAATGTGTGAAGGGAAGCTGTGATATGATTCCTTGAATCCAAATGTGGAATTCATGTCTATGCCTATTGCATTCCAACTTATGGGATATAACTTAATATCCTACCTTGTCAAGGACCTTTGGACCCTAATTCTCTCTTCCGACATGTTAGCTAGCTATTCCTCCTAGATTTATGTAATTTCCAAATATGATAAAAATGCTAAACATGCCTTCTTCTAAATCACTGATAAAAATGTTGACACCTTTCATTCATTAAGGACTACTCTGGTGAATTAGCTAACCTACATCTCTCCATCTTGTTCCCAAAGACAACCTTGCTTCTCTTCAGTCTTGTCTCCTATCCCTGCTTTCCAACTCCCTTTGATGTGTTTTTCCCCATTACAATGTAAGCTCTTTGAGGGTAAGGATTATCTTTTTTTGTTAGTATTTGCATCTCTAACATGGTGCCCAGAAGATAAGTGTTTAATAAGTGCTCTGTCAGTCTATCTCTCAATCTACGTCTCTATTATCTATCATCCATCTATATCATCTATTCCTATCTCCATTATCTATTTTTATATCATCTCTCTCTCTCTCTCAATTTCATCCTTTAGAAGGATAGGGATTTTAAATCCATGAAATCTCACCTATTCTTTCTCTGTTTAATGTTAGGAATATTAAGATGAAAAACAACACAGTACTGGATCTCAAAGATCTCAAATCTAATAGAGGATTTAAGATATGCACACCAATAATTATATAGTAACATGTGATATGGCCAAAGAAAAGGTCTAAATAAAGTTCTATAAGAAGTCTAAAGGAAAGTTCATCATTAGCTAAGAAAGATCGGTAAAGGTTTCATGGAGGAGGTGGTACCTGAGTTTGGACTGGGGGAAAAAAAAGATGTTAACAGATGGAGACGTGAAAGAAATGTGTTATGGTTCTATAGGATAGCCTATGTGGATGTATAGAGGTGGGGAGAATGTAGGGCAAGATGGGTACTTTAGGATCATAGGATTTTATAAATTAAAGCCACCTTAAAGATCATCTGGTCCAATTCCTTCATTTTGCAGATGAGAATACTGAAGGTCAGAGAGTTGAAATAACTTGCCCAAGATGACAAAAGTAGTAAGTAGATAAACCAGGATTTGAATCCATGTCCTCTAACTCCACTTACTACTTGATGCTTGACTGGAGCATGGGTAGGTTTAAGAGAGTGGAGTAGAACAGCATGAGAGAGATAAGCTTTATCCAGAATGTGGAGGTCTGTATTTGCCAGGTTAAGGTAAGTGTATTTGTTTTTATCCTATCAGCAATGTGGAGTAACTGAAGATTATTAGCAGGAGAGTGGTATGGCTGGATAAATTCATCAGGAAGATTACTTATATGTCTTTGGACAAACAGAAAAGAGGAGAGATTGGAAACAAGAAAACTAGTTAGGAGGTGACTACAGTAGTTGAGGTGAGAGACGATGAGGGTAGTGGTAGTGTGAATTGAGAGATGCGGACATATGTTAGCAATAGTATAATGACAGAGTAATCAGTACTTAGGATTAGATATGCTAGATGAGAAAGAATAAAAGTAATTCTAAGGTCTCAAGCCTGGGAGGCTGGGAGCATGGTAACACAATATGTAGAAATAGGAAATTTAGGAGGAGAATGAAATTTTGGGGAGGAAGATGAGTTCAATTTTGAACACATTGTATTTGAATTGTTAACAACAGGGCATCCACATGGAGATGTCCATCAAGCAGTTAGAGATGCAAGATTAGAGTTCAGAGGAGCGATTGTATCTGTACAGAAGTGATCATTGAAGCTCTGAGAATAGATGAGATCATCAAGTGAGACAGAAGAGGACTAATGACACCCACTTGTGGGGGGTGAGGAAAGAAAACACTGGCAAAGGAGACCAAAAGTGACCAGACACTGTAGAGAGAAGCCAGGAGAAAACAGAGTCAAAGAAATCAAGGGAACAGAGGATATTAAGAGGGATGAGGTGGTCAACAGTGCCAAATGTTGCAGAAAGGTCCATGAATTAGATACCAAGTAAAGATCATTAGCTATGTCAATTAATTAAAATGGTTATTGGTGACCTCAGAGAGAGAGGTTTCAGTAGAGTGATAAGAACAGAAGCCAAATGGCAAGGGGATTAAGGAATGAGGTGGTGGTAAGGAAATGGAGACATAAGGGCAGATTATTTTTATCAATGAAGTAGAAGAGAGAACTAGGATGATACTTTGTGGGGTTAAAAGGGTCAAGAGAAGCTTTAAGCATTAGGGAGACATAGGCATATTTTTATGTAAAAGGTCAGGAATTATCAGAGAGAGAGAAATTGAGAAAGTGGGTGGTTCATGCCTCCAAAGGGGGTCAAGAGCACAGCAGAGGGCTTGGCCTTAGTAAGGAAAAATATAACTACATCCTCTGAGAGCAGAGTGAAGCGGGAAGGGATGGATGAAGACGCTGAAAGGGTCTGAGGTGCGGAGGAAGAGAGATGGAGGAGCACATAATGGAGGGCTTCCAACTTCTCAGTGTAAGTTGAGTGAGGTCTAGAACAGAATAGTTCAATCATAGAAAAGAGATCCAGTGATAGAGAAAACACTCCTTCTTGAGGATTCTTCTGCAGATTTTGCCTTGTCCCTCTTGTGGAATACATCAAAGTTGGGTGGGGAAGGAGATTTTTGTCTGCTTCCCCCAATTGGTAATGACACTTTGCCATAGAAGAGAAGGCTGAAGGGAAGGGAACAATTTATCAAGTGTGGACTGGGTGCCAGACATTGTGCTAAGTACTTAACAGATATTATCTCATTTGATCTTGACAACAACCTTCTGAGGTAAAGTACTACTATCCCTTCTTTACAGAAGAGGAAACTGAGGCAAACAGAGTTAAGTGACTTGTCCAGGGGTCAGTAAGTATATGAGGCTGGATTTGAATTCAGGTCTTTCTTAGCCCAAGCCCAATACACTATTCACTGTGGTACCTAATTGCCTCATAGAAGCACACAGTATCATCCAATGAAGCATGAAGGCAGTCAACTTGAGGGAGCACACAGGAGGAATTAAAAATTTGGCACATGGACTTTGAATCCTGCTAGGAAGATGACAGGCTTCAGAGCTAAAACTCCTGGTGGTCCTACAGTATGGAATGTGATTCTTTTCATCCCTAGGCAGGATAAGCCTGAGACCCTTGAATATGCTTTGGCCATATGTGTTTCCTATATGTGTGCTGCTCCGCTCCTGAACTCTATGGGCATTCATCGTTCCCACTGACTCTTGTGTGCATTTGTAAATCTAGTGCACCCTAGATTTATAGGGAATTGTTGCTTTGTTACTGTTCTTACTGTACCATTTTAGTAAAACGCCTTTGCCTTGAACTAATTTTGTCTTGCAACTGACTACAGCAAAGGCAAATACATTGGCAGAGATTTATGAACAATATTTTAAAAATTATAGACCCAAAGAGTACCTTGAACCTAGAGTAATTCTTCCCGAGGGACCCAATCCATGACTTCAAGTTGTGATGCAATGGTACCCCAGTGGGGATGCTATATCAATAAATTAGGAGTGAAGTTATCTATTGGTGGAGTGGGGTGGAATGGAGTTGGACACTTGATCGAAGACATGGTGGTCCTGTGGGAAGTATGATAGTGAATCAATTACAGAATGCTCAACTAGCATTAGGCAGTCAGGACTTTGTCCTTGGACACAAATATGAGCAATAATAGGGACTTTCTTCCTAAGACTATTGTTGGTACCTCTCAGGTCACTTTAATGTTACCTCTCTGGAGAGTCTCTTCAGATTGATCATAGAAAACATAGAGGTTTCTTGTTCTACTCGGTCTAAATGCAGTTTTCCATGTACTACTTTCCAATTTTCACTCCAGGCTAAATCCTTACTCGATCATCTTAGAGACTTCCCTGTTTATTCATATCTGAACTTTATGTACCTACTAAATTTCTGTGTATCCTGTCCATGCCCATCCTTGTCAGTGTACTTGTTTTAACATCTTAGGTCTCTAGGCAGAAGGAGCTGATAAATTCTAATTTTTCTTTATAGCATCATTCATGATCTGATAATTTAATAATAAAAGCATATTGTTTAATAACAAAAATAAAATAAAACAAAATCAAAATGATAAAACAATTTTATTTAATAGCAAATATACATTACTTGTTATTTTTATGCTAAGAGAACCACAAAATTAATACTTTATTATCCATGGGGATGTAATTACAATGAATTATGTTGGAACATCTTGTTTTTTGTACTATTTCAGTGTTATATTGTTAATTATTAAGAGCTCTGTAATCTTAGGCAAAACTCTTAAAATATTTAGGTAAAATACTCTGGTACTCAATTTCCTTACCTGTAAAGTTAGGGCAGGGAGGTGGTATAGTAGATAGAGTGCTAGGCTTAGAGTCAGGAAGACTCATCTTCTTGCATTCAAATCTGGCCTCAAACACTTAACTCAGACCCTGGGCAAGTCACTTAACCCTGTTTGCCTCCGTTTCCTCATCTACAAAGTGAACTAGAGAAGGAAATGGCAGACCACTTCAATATCTTTGCCAAGAAATTCCCAAATGGGATTGTGGGAGAGTTGGACACAACTGAACAACACCATCAAAAGTTAGGGCATTGGATTAGATCAAGGGTTCTTAACTTGGGGTTCAGGAACTTTCTAAATATTTTGATAATTATTTGAATCTAATTAGTTTCCTGTGTAATCCTATGTTTTTTTTTGTTTTATGCATTTTAAAGCTTTATTCTAAGAAGGAGTCCATAGGCTTCATCAAACTGACCAAGGGATCATATCGCAAAAAAGCATTAGGTACATTAGATTTCCAAAGGGGGACACAAGAAGCATTAAGAGTCCCTATTTTTCATAGCATTATTCATAAACTCTTGGAGTTGGAAGGGACCTTAAAGGTCTTCTGGCTCATTATTTGACATGAGTCCCCTTTGTAACATGTGTCAACCATTGTCATTCTGTCCCTGTTTGAACACCTCCAATAATAGAGAATCCTTTTCTTCTTCAGACAATCCTAGTAGCTAGAAAGTTCTTCCTTGTATTGAGCCAAAATCTGTCTCTTTGTAGCTTTTACATTTGCTCTTGGTCCTTTCCTCCAAGGCCAGGCAGATTAAATTGAATATCTCTTGTTAAAGATAGCCCTTCAAATGTTTGAAGGCATCTGCCCATTCTTTCCAAACCATCTATTGCACAATTTCAAATACCCTCACAAACTGTTTCCTGAAGTGGATGGATTTGAGTCCCATAGTGTGTAGCAGGGAATTAGATTTAGAGTCATAGGACCTAGGTTCAGATCCTGACACTGGCACTTAACTAGCTATGTGACCTTGGACAAAAGCTTGATCTCAACTTCTTCCTCTACGAAAAAGGAGAAGGGCAACTGACGGGCCATCAGATCCTCCACAGCTCTCACTCTATGTTCCTTGGATCTTAAACTCCTTTAGAGGGAGGAGCCAAGTTTTAATTGGCTCTGTCTCTTCCACTTTACCTTGAGCAAAGTGAGCCCTCAATGAATGGTTATTGATTTGATATTGCTTTGCTGGGAGGCCTGTGAATTCAATTCTAAATCAACAAATATTTATTTAGCACCTGCTATCTGCAGAGCAGAGTGACAAGTGCTGGGGGCGCAAATCCAAGGCAAATCATTGCCTGCCCTCAAGATGCTTACACTCTAGTTAAAGGATTCCCTGTGACCCACCTTAAGGCCTCTGAAGGAGGCTATGTCTCCTGTACAAAAAAACATTTAGGAGAGCAATTAAAGACCACTGTGAGTGATCTCGAGTGTTCATTTCTCTGCCTGGAAATTACTTCTGCCCTAGGAAAATGCTGCTTTCAGAGTAATAAACTAGCAAGTGCTTCTTTATGGGAGGGAGGGAGAAAACACGAAGAATAGTAAAAAGTTTCCAGATTTTAAGATCTCAGAATTTTAAACTTTAGGGATCTGTGACTTCATCCTCGTGGGTAATTGGGGAAAATCACAGCCCCAATACAATTGAGTTAACAGTCTTCAGGAATTGCTGAGGTCAAAATACTAAACTTCCTACAACTACCTGGTAATTTAGGATCCTGCCTAATTCAGCAGGACAGCAGATGCCAAATATCTGAAATAATTCTAACTTGGTAGAATATGCCAAGGTTTATGTTCCACTGACATTTGGGAATCTAAGGTTGCCTCTCCCCACTACTCCCACATCTTTGAGTCTTTGAAGGAAGACTCTATGGGACCGTGTATTGTTGAAAAATGCTCATGTCTTCAGAGACCAGTCACAGCGAAAATCAACAGTTGCTAACAATGAATTGTCTTTTTGTGTTGAAAAAGAACCCTGAGGACAGTTTTCTTCAACTAAGAGGTTAAATAATTTGTGCAGTCACATAACAAATAAATGTCAGAGGGAGAACCTACGTATTCCTGACTTGGAATACCAAGAGCAAATCTTTCAATGAAAATATTAATATCTTCATTTGGCAGATGGAGAAATATGAGTCCCAGGCAATTAAATGAATTGCATAGGGTCTTATTATTATTATTTTTTTACCAATCTGAGACATTTTTTTTTTTACCAAAGGTCCTTGCTTCTTAAACCCTAGAAACAAAACATCAACAAGCCTGAGTCCTTTCTGTGTGCTGTTTTCCCTAATCTCAGTTCCCTCCCTCATGGTTTCAGGTACCTATGGTCTGTAGTGAGAATTCCATGGTCCAACCACAGTTCTAAAGGACACATGATGAAGTATGCTACTCACCTCCACAGAAAGAGATGACAAACTCAGGCTATAGACTGTAGTATTTTTTTTTTACATGGCCAGTGTGGAAATTTATTTTGACTATATGTTTATGACAGATTTTGTTTTTCTGATTTTCTCAGCGTGAGGAGAGGGCAATGGAAGGGAGAGAATAGAAATCTGAAAACAAACTATTTTGATGTTTTTCAATTTTATTATTTTTTTTAGCATTCTTTTCTTTTTAAATTTTGAATTCCAAATTCTCTACCTCCCTCTCTCCCTCCTGTCCCCCATCCAGTAAAAAGGTAACCAATATGACTGATATCAATTATACATGTGAAATTAAGCAAAATGTATTTCCATGTTACACATATTTTTTTAAAAGCAAGAAAAATAAAGTGAGAAAATTATACTTCAGTTTGCACTCAGAGTTCATCTGTTATCTCTCTGGAGGTAGCATTTTTCCATCATGAATCCTTTGGAATTGTGTTGGATCATTGTATCGATCAAAGTGGCAAAGTCTTTCACAGCTGATCGTCATTTCAATATTGCTGTTACTGTGCACAATGATCTCCTGGTTCTTATCACTTCACCTTGTATCTATTCGTACAGATCTTGTCATGTTTTTCTGAAACCACTCCTCCTCATCATTTCTTATAGCACAGTAGTACTCCATCACAATCATATGTCACTTGTTCAGCCATTTTCTAATTGATGAGTATCCCCACAATTTCCAGTTCTGTGCCATCACAAAAAGAGCTGCCATAAATATTTTTGTACTCGTAAGTCCTTTCCCTTTTCCTTTGATTTCATCAGGATATAGACCTAGTAGTGGTATTGCTGGATCAAAGTGTATGCATAGTTTTATAGCCTTTTGGGCATAGTTTCAAATTGTTTTCCGGAATGTTTGGACCAGTTCACAACTCCACCAATGGTTCATTAGTGTACTATTTTTCCCTCAACCCTTCCAGCATTTGTCATTTCTGATAGACATGAGGTGGTACCTCAGAGTTGTTTTAATTTGCATTTCTCTATTTCTCTGACCAATAGTAATTTAGAATATTTCTTCATATGACTTTAGATAACTTTGATTTCTTTTTCTGAAAACTGCCTACTTTTGACTACTTATCGATCAGGCAATGGCTCTAATTTTTATAAATTTAACTCACTTCTACACTTCGTATATATTTGAGAAATGGAGTCTTTATCAGAGAAACTTGTGGTAAAAATTTTTTATGTTACTTCATTGTCTATAGTACCTTTTAGCAAAATGTAGTCTCCTGCACTATCTCTTCTAGTTAGGTCTACTTTTGCTTTTGCTTTGTCTGCATGACTGCTACCCTTGTCTTTTTTTTTTTTTACTTCAGCTGAAGCATATTATATTCTGCTGCAGCCTTTTATTTTAACTGTATGTGTCTTTCTATTTGAAGTGTATATCTTGTGAACAACGTATTGTTGGATTCTGGTTTCTAATCCATTCTGCTGTCTGTTTCTGTTTTATGCGTGAGCTCATCCCATTCCCATTCACAATTATGATTATTATATATTTCCCTCCCTCCCTTTTTCTCTCTCTCTTTATCCTATTCCTCCTCAAAAATCTATTTTGCACCTAACCACTGCCTCCCTTGATCTGTTCCCCTTTTGTCATCCTCACCCCTTTTTCTTTTCCCCTTCACCTTCTATTTGCCTAGATAAGATACATTTCTATGTATAACTGAATGTGTATGTTTATTCTTCCTTCTTTGATCCAGTTCCTATGGGAATGAGGCTCAAGCATTACTTGTCACCCACCTTCCATTCTTCCCTCCATTGCTCTTCCTTACATGCCTCTTTTATGAAAGAAAAATTTCCCCATTCTACCTCTCTTTTCCCCTTTCTCCCAGTGCATTCCTCTTTCTCTCCTCTTCATTTTTTGAGACCATTCCAACATAATCAACTCATACCTATGCCCTTTGTCTATGTAAAAGCCTTTTAACTTCCCTAATAATGATAAAGTTCTTAGGAGTTACATGTATCATCTTCCCATATAGGAAAGTAAAAAATTTAATTTTATTGAGTCCCTTGGGATTACTATTTCATGTTTGCCTTTTTATGCTTCTCTTGAGTCTTCTGTTTGAATGTCAAATTTTCTATTCAAGAACGTTTCATCAGGAATGCTTGAAAGTTGTCTATTTCATAAAATATCCATTTTTCCCCTGAAGGATTACAGTCAGTTTTGCTGGGTAGGTGATTATTGGTTATAATCTTAGCTCCATTGCCTTT
>JAQQSZ010017302.1:0-10831 GCA_028646595.1 Phalanger gymnotis | reverse complement strand
CACAAGATCTAGCAGCTTCCACATTAAGGGACAGAAGGGCTTGGAATATGATACTCCAGAGGTCAAAGTAGTTAGGATCAAAACCAAGAATCACTTACTCAGCAAAACTGAGTATCATTCTCCAAGGCATAATATGGATTTTCAATAAAATAGAGGACTTTCAAGCTTTCTCAGTGAAAAGACCAGAGCTGAATAGAAAATTTGACCTTCAAACACAAGAATCAAGAGAAAGACAAAAAGGTAAACAAGAAAGAGAAATCATAAGGGGCTTACTAAAGTTGAACTGTTTTGCTTACATTCCTATATAGAAAGATGATGTGTGAAATTCATGAGACCTTTCTCCGTATTAGGGTACTTGAAGGGAATATACATATACATAGACAGAGGGCACAGGATGAGTTGAATATGAAGGGATGATATCTAAAATATTAAAATAAATAAAATTAAAGAGCCATTTGAAGAGGGCATGATGTAGGCCTGGTAACTGGTAACTACCAATCAGGGGGTGCAGCTGGCTAATGAAGAGCCCGGTGGGAGATTAAGATTGGGTGTCAATAAAAGGACTGGCATTTGTCTGAGACCTTGTATTCTCCTGTACTCTGCTCAGGGGATTTACCATTTATTCAGACTGAATAAATGTAAGGTATAATTGAAACTTTCCTGGTTTTCCAATGAATATTGTTTATTCCTAGATTATGTTTCTAACAAATGCCTTCTTGATGTCAGCTGCCTAAGTGTGTTCTTGATGTCTGCTTCTCAGTTCTGCTTCTTTCACATTCTGAGCTCTCCTTATATGCAATTCTAGCTGGTATCTAATTGGTGTAGTAGGAAGGCCGAATTTATAATCTCAAATATAATCATCAACATGTTTGAATGGTTCAAAATCGCAAGGTATGAGGGATTCTCTAAGTAGAAAGCAACAAAACATTTATTTAGGTCCCACAGCAACAGATTCATAAACCAGCCTCCCCATTCCAATATCTTGACCAAAAAACCCTAGGCCCAATAAGCCCGCCTCACAAGAGTAACCAGGTGGCCACATAAAAACAAGATGGTATTTAACCAATTCATATTTACTGGCCTCAAGTCCTTGCTCACACTCATGGGTTCACACAGGTAGGCTCTGCTTCAGCAGCTCCTGCTTCGGCTTTTTTCAGCTTCAGCTGTAGTTGTCTCTTAGCTAGCCTCTCCTCCTGCCTAGTCTCTGGCATTCTCAAGCCCCACCTCAAGGACCAGAGACCATTGGTTCCCGAGTTGTCCCCTCTTAAGTCATCAATCTACGCCCACACAGGTTTCACACCTGACAGGGCTTTGGGCCTGGGGCTTAGCACTTAACAGCTGAAAGTACTTTCACTCAAAGTAAACAAAAGCCAAACTCCTCAAGTGCTAAGGAGCCCATTTTGCCTTACCAACACAATTGGTTAGAACTCAGGTCTCTGATTGGCTAGAACTCAGTGCACATACAATTGGCTCTGGTCTTAGCACCTCTCCTTTGGGCCCTGAGGGCTTAATACTTCTCCTTACTGAATTAACAAAGGTGTGTGGGCCTGAGCTTTGCACCTAGTAAGTAAAGGGTGTAAGTAAAAGCCCTATTTAATGGTTGTGGAAGATCTTTAATCACATTAACACCACAGGGTTGCAGCCAAAGTATTGCTTAAAGGAAAATATATTATAGCTGAAAGCTTACATCAATAAAATAGAGAAAGAATAGATCAATGGATTGGGTAGGAAATAACAACAAAACAAAATAAAAAAAGAACAAATTAAAAATCCCCAACTATAAATCAAAATGGAATCCTGAAAACCAAAGAAGAGGTGAGTAAAACTGAAAGTTAATGATAATAACAATAAAAATAAATCAAGGAGCTAGTTTTATGAAAATGGAACAATAAAACTGTTAAAACTTTGGTCAATTTCATTAAAAAAGAAAAAAAGAAAACAAGATTATTAGAATTTTAAAAAATGAAAAGGGTAAATTCAAAAAAAGATGAAACAAAACAAGTCTTAGTAGTCATTATGCCCAATTATATGCCACCAAAACTGACAATCTAATATAATCTACCCATATTACAGAAGTGAAAATAGCATTCTTAGATAGCCCTATCTTAGAAAGTGCAATTGAACAAGCCATCAATAAGCTCCCTGAAGGGGAAAAAATTCCTAAGACAAAATAAATTCACAAATGAATTCTACCAAACATTTAAGGAACAATTAATCCCAATACTACATAAATTATTCAAAAATACATAAAGGAGGTCTACCAAACTCCTTTCATGACATAAACATAATTTTGATAACTAAACCAGGGAGAGCAAAAACTGAGAAAAAAAATCATACACCAATTTCCTAAAATGAATATCAACACAGAAATAATCAAATTAAATGTTAGCAAAGAGATTACAGTAATACATCATAAAGATCATGCACAATGACCAGGTGGGATTTAGAAAAGGAATGCAGGAGGTGCTTAAATATTAAGAAAGTATCAGTATAATTTACTGCTTTGATAACAATAAGAATAAAAATTATATGATTTTCACAAAAGACATAGAAAAAGCCTTTGACAAAAAACAACACCCATTCCTCTTAAAAACATTAGAGAGCATCTGAATGAAAGGAACCTTTCTAAAATAATAATTGATATTTAGCTAAATCCAAAAACCATCGCTTTCTTTAATGTGAACAAATTTGAAAACTTCTCAGTAACATCAGGAGTGAAGCAATGATATCCACTATTACCATTAATATTCAATATTGTACCAGAAATACTAGCTATTATAATAAGACAAGAAAAAAGAAATTGAAAGAACAGTGGTAGGCCATGAAGGAACAAAACTGTGACTCTTTGCTGATGATATGATTATATATTTAAAGAATTCTAGGGAATCAATGAAAAATATAGTTGAAACAGTTAACAACTTAATCTCAGAATATAAAATAAATTCACATAAACCACCAAAATTTCTTTATATTATAAACAAAATCTAGCAGGAAGAACAAGAAAGAGAAATTCCATTTAAATCACTGCTGAAAATAGAAAATACATGAGAGACTTGCCAAGTCTTGCCGAGACAAATCCAGGGATTATATAAAGACAATTAAAACACTTTTCACAAAAATACAGATTTAAACAATTAGAGAAAACTTAATTATTCATAAGTAGGCTGAGCCAATATAAAAAATAGCAATTCTACTTGAGTTACTTTATTTACTCAGTGCAATATGAATTAAATTACCAAAGAATTATATTATAGGACTAGAAAAAATAAGAAAAAATCAACTGAATGAACAATATGTCAAGAATATCAATGTAATCAATTCTAAAAAGTGGTAAGGTAGGAGACCAAGCAGTTTCCAATTTCAAACAATATTGCAAAGCATTAATCATGAAAACATTCTGGGGCTGGCTAAGTAATATTTTGGTACATAAGTGGAATAGATTAGGAATACAATATTAAATGACTATAATAGTCTAGTGCATGACAAACCCAAAGATCCAAGTTTTTGAGGTAAGATGTCAACATTTGACAAAAATTGCTGGCAACACTGCTAAGTGTTGCAGAAACTAGGTATAGCCCAATATCTCACACTGTATAACAAATTTAGGTTAAAATGGAGAAATTATTTAGACATAAAGGGTAATATCATAAATAATATTGGAGAGCATGAGAAAATATGCCAGTCAGATCAATAAATAATACAAGAATTTATGACTAGACAAGAAATGAAGATGATCATAGGAATTAGAATGTACACAATTTATAACCTGAAATTAAAAAAAAAATAAACTTTTGCACTAACAAAAGTAATTCAGCCAAAAATAGAAGGAAAGAAGGAAACTGGAGAAAAATTTTACAGCAAGTTACTCTGATGAAAGGTTCTTTTCTCAAATTTATTTATTAAAAGAAGAAATCTAATATAACAATAGTCACATGAAAAATGTTCTACATCAGTATTGATTAGAGAAATAAACATTAAAACACCTGAAAGATGCCACCTCACACCTATAAAATTGGCCAACATGACTGAAAGAAAATTAAAATACTAGAATAGATGTGAAAAAATACAGGAACTAAGATACTGTTGTTGGAGATATGATATACCAGTCATTATGGTGAACTAAAACCAAATTGCTATAAATCTATGTGGAACCTTTGACCCAGAAATAACACTATTAGATCTGCATTCCAAAAAGACCAAAGAAAAGGGAAAGTGGCCTTTCATTCAAAAATATTTGTAGTAGTTCCTTTTGTGGCAGCAAACTTGGATATTGAAGGGATTTCCATCAATTGGAAAATGGCTGAAAAAATTGTGGTAATTGAGACAGAATACTATTTTTCTATAAGAAACAACAAACAGTATGGTTTCAGAAAAACATGGGAAGACTTACATGAATTGATGAAAAATGAAAGGAGTATAACCAGAAGAACATTATACACAGTAACAACAGTATTATAAGGATGATCCCCTGTGAAAGACTAAGCTATTTAGATTAAGACAATGAGCCCAGACCATTGCAAAGGACCTATGATGAAAAATGCTATCTGTTTCCGGAGTGAGAACTGATGCACTGCAAATACAGATTGAAACGCATTATAACTTTATTTTTCTTTTTGTTGTTGTTGTTGACTTTCTCTTTTGCAACATGGCTAATGTGCAGATATTTTTTCATGACTCCAAATGTATAATTGATCTAACGCTGTTTGGCTCCTCAAGATGAGGAATGGGCAGGAGAGAGACAGAGGATCTGGAATTCAAAATATTAAAACACGATTGTAAAAGAATATAAAGCAGAGGTATCAAATATGTGCTTTTTGGTACATTGCAGCCACAATACCCCTACAGACATAGATTAAAATGCAATTAAGATATACTTAACAGAAAAAGTAAAAGATAAAATACAGAATAGATCATTGTAATATGTAGTTGTCTGTGTCAATATAAGCTCTGTAGGGATCTTTATGTGTGGTTTACTGGCTCTCATTCATATGTGAGTTTGACACCATTGGTGAAAAGTTTGGGAATCTGGCCTCATGAGAAACCAGAAAATTACCAAATGAAATTGGCATTGTTGACCTATAATTTCTAAGTACTTTCTCTGATTCAGCTAAATAATTTTCATTTTATAAGGCATTAAAATTGACACTTTCTATCTTTCTTTCAAACTCTCCATCCCTTAAAATGTTTGTATATAAGTGGGTGAATCATAGGTATGTAGATATTTTTCTCTATATGAAATATAGGAAACTGTTATAAAGTTGAAAAATGACTCCTTTATACAGAGCACATCTTATCTAAAAACCAAGTCCAGCTCAGGATTCTATTCTTTGGGGGGACTGAAGAACTACAACTTACAAGCTCCATCTAATCCACAGTATTTCAGATTCACAAACAAGACACTTTTACAATTCCTCAGAAACAAATGAAAAGCAGCCACTTCCATTTTCTTACCATCCTTTCCAATAAGTCATTCTGATTACTGCTAGCAAAAGCTGCTGGAAGATAAACCAAGATTACTAGGCTCATGACCACTAAAGCCAACAGCTTTGGTTTAAAACCCAGATATGAAACTAGACCAAAGGGGATTAAAGAAGTCAAAGGATTTACATTTTCCCTTTCTGACTGTCTACAACCCACTAAAAATGTCCTTGCTGGGAAAAAGAAGCCTAATACAAGTCAGTGGAGGCCTAATGTGAAGGTGAGGAGATCATCTAGGAAACACCTGAGGATCATAGAATTTTAGAGCTAAAGTAGTACTGTAAGATCACCAAGCCCATTATTCTCATTTTCCAGATGAAATAACTGATACCTAGATAGTCTAAGTGGCATTTTTTAATGTCACAAAGTTACTGAATTGCAAAGCCAAAACTAGAACCCAGATCTCCTGACTCAGCCCAGCATTTTTCATACATCAACATTATTGCTTAATTAAAAATTGTGTGAATTGTATTCTATTCCAGCAGTCTTCCTTATTGTACTTTGTTTTGTTTTCAGCTATAAACCCAATTATTCACCTAACTACACAACAGAAGGAGTCTGCAGCTCTATCCATGACTATTGTCATGTTGTAAATGGAAAAGGGTATGTCAAATGTTTTTTTGGGAACACAGCAGGGATTTAAGCTGCTTGTAGATGTAAATGTCTCAGATGATAAATACATCCCTGTAAAGCACAACCCAGAAAAATAACAATCAGCAACCCTGCCAGTGACCTTAAATGAAAAGCCTTGGGCATCTCTATCCTGCGACTTATCTGTTTAGTTTGATAGTACTTGGGTTCATATAAAAGGAGAAGAAAGGAAAAAAAAAAAAAACAAAAAGATAACTTTAACACATAGAGAGTTCAATGAAATGATGGACATTGTGAAGTACTGAAAGCATACATGAATTGAGATTGGCAGATTCTTAGCGAAACTATGTTCAATGATGGAACTGTATTTTACTGTGTGTGAAATCATATTCAGCCAGATGCTAGGACAAAGGAAATTACTCTCTACCTTGCATACACTATATCTGCATATTGCAGAGAGCTGATGGTTTAAATTGTTAAACTCGTGTTTCACTAATGAAGGAATTGTCTTATTCAGGATACTATAAAGTTATTTTAAAAACACTGTAATTATATATATATGTATATTACAATATATTATATCATATCATATCATATTATATCATGTTATATCATGTTATATTATATCATATCATATCACATCATATCATATATCATATTATATTATTATATACCTTAAATGACTAATTTGCCTGGCAAATTATAATATCCCAAATTGTTTCATGAATGAGTTACTGACCTTCAAAAGCCTGTAACTTAAAGTTAAATAACCTGACTCAAATGCATATTAAACTTGGATTTTAATACTTCTACATTGAGTGATATATTACAAAATTGCTATATAGTATCAACAGCATACTTTCTGATTTTAATTTGGCAATTATCTTGATATTAGGTACATCATATTAAACTCTTAACTGAAAGAGTTATATTGTTTTTGATTTTTTTTATTATTATTTCCAAACTGGGAATAAAGGCATCTTTGTTCTAGTTCTGAATCTCTTATTAAATGCCTGGGTCTTCTGAAGTAACATATATTACATCACTTGCTTCTTGGAAATGTCAACTTCTTCCTTGGCAAAAGGAGTAAATACTGACTTCACTTAGAGTTATCCATTCCACATTATAAGGTTAGGGGCAGGGCCCAGACATTTGGGAAATCCCCATAAATTTCTGGACTACTCTTTGTATCAGAGAAGAAATTTTCTTTTTTCTTTTTCTTTTATGGAGCATTTACAATACCTTATGTTAAAATTTGGGTATATTTATGGTATTAAGAGATAAAATATATTAATATTAAAT
Source organism: Phalanger gymnotis (assembly GCA_028646595.1). Lineage (NCBI taxonomy): Eukaryota > Metazoa > Chordata > Mammalia > Diprotodontia > Phalangeridae > Phalanger > Phalanger gymnotis. The sequence continues at coordinate 3,460 of JAQQSZ010017302.1, read as the reverse complement.
AATTCCATACATATATTTTATGCATTTCTGAGTTTCTAAACTCTTTCTGTGTCATCTTTTGGCCTTCATGTATCATGTGATGCTTCTGCAAAACTCCCCCAAAATTTCCATTTAATTTCTTATGCTGACCTGGGATACATCAAAACCATGTGAAAAGAGTTGCAATGTGGAAGGGATAACTTTACTATCTACCAAAGTGGTGAGGAGAAAATGAGATATTGTTGTATTTGAAAATATTTTGAAAATAGAAAACTTTTGTACATATTCTAACTACTTGGAACAGGAATATTAATTTGTCCTCGTTACTATGAAGAGGTAAACAAGAACAATGATACCATAACTTATTGAGAACTGAACATAATTATAGAGATCATCTATCTCAAAATTTTTCTATTGGTTACTTTTTCAATAATTTTGATTTTAATTCAATTATTGAGCCATTTTATAGAATAAGAACACACGTGCACACACATGCATACACAAATATACAACAATGAAATATGTCTGATTTATGTTGGCTTACATGACTGAGTCTCACCTGTGAGCAGAGGTTGGAATTTGCATTGAAAGAGAAAAAGAGAGTTATGAGCTATTAGACTGACCCTCAAACTAAAGTGCTCCAATCTCATTCCAGATCTCTTTGTCTTTTCTTAAAAGAACTTGTAAGTAGTATATGTTGAAGTGTTTTTTTTTTTGTTAAACTCATATTTTTGGTTGTTTAAGATAATCATCTTGAGAGAATAGCTGAAAAACAAAACAAAACAAAACAAAAACCAAAGCTTTCTGCTCTTATTCAACCAACTATAAAAGTGTTTATCAATGTTCTTTGCCCCTTTGGAAGACGATATCTAAGAGGTACTGTCTGCTTCCATTTTTGGAAATCTGAGCTCATTCTTAACAGTAAGAACAAAGACTGGAATATTTGTTAAAATGACTCATGACTTCTGGGAGCCAAGAAAGCAGAGTAAGTGGTAAATTGCTGTTGTCTCTAATATTCATCTCCAAATAGCCAAACAACCATAAAATAGTGCCCCAGAACAAATGCAGGAACAACAGAACCAGCAGAAAGATGTAATGGAGTGGACTTTTAGCACAGAAGACTTGGAGGATCATCAAGAAAGGTCCATCTTGGGGGCAGAGCCAAGATGGCGGCTGGAAAGCAGGGACTGGCCTAAAGGTCTTTCCCAGGTCCCTCCAAACACATATAAAAATGGCTCTGAACAAATTCTAGAACTGCAGAACCCATGAAATAGCAGAAGGAAGCGAGGCTACAGAACAGCACAGCCGGGATGGTTGCTGGCTAAGGTCTGTTGCACAGAGCTAGGAGCAGAGTGGAGCAGAGACCAGCATGGCCTGCACCCTGACCAAACCAACCAGGACCTGGGCAGAACAGGCCCTAGCACCCCGAATCAGGAGCTGTGGCAGTTACCAGACTTTTCAACCAACAAACACCAAAGACAACAGAGAAGTTTAGTGGGAAAATATTGCAGGGACAGAGCGAAAGGAGTTAGTGGTTAGGCCAGTGCCCTGGGGGCTACAGAGGTGGTGCAGGTATAGAACTACAGCTGCAGTTGCTTCCAGGCCCGGGACCACCTGGTAGGAGGAATTAAGTGGCAGATCTGAGTGGAGCGCAGAGCCTGCTCAGATCTGAGTCCTGTCTGGGTTGGAGTTCTTGGGGGAGGAGTAGAGCTGGTGTGGCAAAGTTTGCTGTGTAGAAAAAGCCCTGAAAACAACAGCACAGCCCCTCAAGCTTAGGACAAACTACAAGCAGTCATAGCCCGACCAAAAACTCAAGGGTCAAGTAATTGTCTAGGAACATGGCCAGGCAGCAAAAATGGACTCAGATTCAGACTCAGACTTTGGAATCTTTCTTTGGTGACAAAGAAGACCAAAACATACAGCCAGAAGAAGTCAACAAAGTCAAACAGACTACATCAAAAGCCTCCAAGAAAAACATGAACTGGTATCAGGCCATGGAAGAGCTCAAAAAGGATTTGGAAAAGCCAGTTAGAGAAGTAGAGGAAAAATTGGGAAGAGAAATGAGAGTGATGTCGGAAAACCATGAAAAACAAGTCAATGACTTGCTAAAGGAGACTCAGAAAAATACTGAAAAATATACTGAAGAAAACAACACCTTAAAAAATAGACTAACTCAAATGTCAACAGAGCTCCAAAAAGCCAATGAGGAGAAGAATGTCTTGAAAGGCAGAATTAGCCAAATGCAAAAGGAAGTCCAAAAGGCCACTGAAGAAAATACTACCTTAAAAATTAGATTGGAGCAAATGAAAGCTAGTGACTTTGTGAGAAATCAAGATGTTAAAAAATAGAACCAAAGGAATGAAAAAATGGGAGGCAATATGAAATATCTCATTGGAAAAACCACTGATCTGGAAAATAGATCCAGGAGAGATAATTTAAAAATTATCAGACTACCTGAAAGCCATGATCAAAAAAAAAGAGCCTAGATATCATCTTTCAAGAAACTATCAAAGAGAACTGCCCTGATATCTTAGGGCCAGAGGGTAAAATAGAAATTGAAAGAATCTAGTGACCACATCCTGAAAAAGATGCCAAAATGAAAACCCCGAAGAACCTTGTTGCCAAATTCCAGAGCTCCCAGATCAAGGAGAAAAAGTTGCAACCAGCCAGAAAGAAACAATATGAGTATGGTGAAAAAACAATCAGGATAACACAAGATATAACAGCTCTTACCTTAAGGGATTGAAGGACTTGGAATATGATATTCCAGAGGTCAATGCAGCCAGGATTAAAACCAAGAATCACCTACCCAGAAAAACTATTTATCATGCTCTAATGCAAAATATAGACTTTTAATAAAATAGAGGACTTTCAAGCTTTCTCAGTGAAAAGACCAGAGCTGAATAGAAAATTTGACTTTCAAGCACAAGAATCAAGAGAAGCATGAAAAGGTAAATAAGAAAGAAAATTATGGACTTACTAAAGTTGAACTTTTTTGTTTACATTCCTACATAGAAAGATGATGTGTGAAATTCATGAGATCTCAGTATTAGGGTAGCTGAAGGGAATACACACACACCACAGGGTGAGTTGAATATGAATAGATGATATCTAAAAAATACAGTCAAATTAAGGGATGAGAGAAGAATATATTGAGAGAGGGAGAAAAGGAGAGATAAAATGGAGTAAATTATCTTGCATAAAAGTGGCAAGAAAAAGCAATTCATTGGAAGGGAAGAAGGGGCAGATGAGAGGGAATGAGTGAATCTTGCTGTCATTGGAGTTGACCTGAGGAAGAAATAACATACACACTCAATTGGGTATCTTACCCCACAGGAAAGAAGGAGGAAAGAGATAAAAAAGGGAGGGGCGAATGATAGAAGGGAGGGCAGATAGGGGGAGGAGGTAATCAAAAACAAACACTTTCGAAAAGGGACAGGGTCAAGGGAGAAAATTCAATAAAGGGGGTTAGGTTAGGAAG
>JAQQSZ010017301.1:0-10831 GCA_028646595.1 Phalanger gymnotis | reverse complement strand
CCCAAGAACCACCAACTGGGAGCACCACTCAGATCTAAGCAGGCTCTGCACTCCTGCTCTGATCTGCCCTTTAATTCTTCCAACCAGGTGGGCCTGGGGGCCAGAAGCAACTGCAGCTGTAGCTCTGTAAGCAGCCTCAGAGCTGCACCAACTCTGCTGCCCCTGGGCTGGTGGCCAACTGGGAATTCCTTTCACTCCGTCCCAGAAGTTTTTCCCACTAACCTTCTCTATTGTCTTTGGTGTTTGTGAGTTGAGAAGTGTGGTAACTGCCACAGCTCACTGAGTCAGGGCTCTATGGCCTGTTCTGCCCAGCTGCAGGTCTGCTTGGTCTGGGCACGGCCTATGCTGAGCCCTGCTCCTCTCTGCTCCCAGTTCCTTGCTATTGACCTTACCCAGTTAACATCCAGGCTGCCCTCGGCTGGAGCCCTGCTTCCTTCTGCTATTTCATGAGTTCTGCAGTTCTAGAATTTGTTTTGAGCCATTTTTTATAGGTGTTTGGAAAGTCCTGGAGGAGAGCTTTAGGGAAGTCCCTGTTTTTCAGCCACTATCTTGGCTCCACCCCCAAAAATTTTTTACTAGCTATCTGTTTCCCTTCTAATTTTTACTACATTAGTATTGTATATGTTAAAATTTTTAATTTTGTGTGATCAAAATTATTTTATCTTGTGCAATTTCTGTCACATATTAAATCACAAGTGCTTACCTCATCCATAGGTATAAAAGCTAATTTATTCCTTCCTCCTCTAATTTGTTTATTATGTGACCCTTCATATCTAGGCCATATATCTATTTGAAGCTAATGTTGATATATGGTGTGAAGCATTAGACTAATCCTAATTTCTTCCACAATATGTTATTCATTTTTCCCCCATAGTTTTTGCTAAAAAATGAGTTCTTTTAGGATCTTTGCTTTTATCAGACACTATGCTACTATGTTTATTCCTTTCTGTACGTCATGAAGACTCTCTATCTCTCTCTGTTTCTGTCTGTCTCTTTCTCTCTCCCTTTCTTTCTCTCTCATCTGTGTGCATATGTGTATGTGTGTGTGTGTGTGTGTGTATTTTGATCTTTTTTTTTCTCCCTAGTAGCAAATTGTTTAAATGATTATTACTTTTTAGGACAGTTTGATATCTGGTACTGATCGACTCCCTTCTTTCTTTTTATTGTCCTTGAGATTCCTGACCTTTTTTTTATATGATTTTAGTTTTTCTTTTTCTCTGTGTATATATGATATTCTTTGAAGGTTTGATCGGTACAACACTGAATAAGTAAGAAATACTGTCACTTTTATTATATTGGCTCACTTTGGTTACCGAAAATGGATTTTTCTCTAATTATTTAGATCTCTTTCTTAAAAGAGATAGTTGGATTTTTATAATTCTTGGCTGAATCTTAGTAGATTCACTTCTAAATACTGTAAATATTCTATAGTTTTTTTAAATGGAATTTCTCTTTTCAGGTCTTCTGCTAAGTTTTGTTGTTTTTATATATGGATGTCTGAGACTTATGTGGATTATGTTTATATTCTGAAACTTTATCAAATTTATTTATTATTCTAAATATCTAGAGTTCTCTAAGAACACCATCATATCATTTGTAAAAGGCAATCATTTTGTTTCTTTTTTTTTCCTGTGCTATTCTCCTAATTTCTTCTTCTCTTTTTCAATAGCAAGCATTTCTAGCATTATGTTAAATAGTAGCAGTGATCATGGACACTGTTGCTTTGCTACTGATCTTGTTGGAAGGACCTCTAACATTTCTCTGTTATATATAATTTTTTTTTCCTAGATTTGGATAAATTATGTTTACTATGTTAAGGAAAGGTACATTCATTCCTGTGATTTCTAGAGTTTGTTTAATAGAAAAGAGTTTAGGATTTTGTCCAAAGCTTTTTCAATATCTGTTGATGTAACATGGTTTTTATTGTTTACATTATTAATATTATTTATAGTCTATATGTTAATATTATTTATAGTCTTCCTTTCTTAAAAAAAGAAATCATGTATTATTGGTATTAACCCAGCCCGGTCTATGATAGTTGGTAAATGAAAAAGTATGTAAACTGCAAAAAGACATTAGTGGGAGCATAAGATTACTAGAAGACTAAGAATAAGGATGTAGATTTTAATTACTTTTTAAAAAATAGGCTATCATATGGAGAATTCTCTTATGGAGAACTGGATCATTAAAAGAAGTTTATTAATACTATTGTGTTTACATTGCTTTAATTTCCAAATACAACCCTTGCCCTCTTATCTTGTAACGAGAAAAAGATAGAAAAAAAGCAGTTAAAAAAATTAACCAATATATTAACATCTTACACTACATACAATTTGCTAAACTCAGTCTCTTACCTTTGCAAAGAAAGGAAGGAGCTATCTTTTATCATTTCTTTTTCAGTGCCAAGTTTGGTCAGTATAATAACATAGTGCCCAATTTCCTTGTCCTTTCTATTTACATTGTTTAATAGCTAATATTATTTTCTGGGTTCTACTTCATTTTGTATAAGTTCCTATATATATGTATCTTCTCTATTTTTTCTTTGTTTATGTATTTCTCTACCATTTTTTACCCTTTGCTTTTCCTACCCAGATAAGCAAGTGGTTTAAAAATCTTCAAGCCCCGTCTTTCTTCCAAACTCTTATATTAAGTAACTCTTTTTTGATGCTCTCTTCTGGAAGAATTTTACATTTTCCTTATCATTATTTTTCTTCTCTATTGTTTATTCTGAATTTTATCATCTGCTTCATGAGTCAAAAACTTTTTATGTCAATTGATATAATATTATTCAAATATTCTGTTTGATATAACATGATTTAATAACAGACTCATATTTTCTTGATACTAAACAATCTTCTAATTTCTGGTATGCATTCAAATTTTTAAATAATGAATACTTATTTTTTAAATATATTGTGGTCTATTTAATAATATTTGATTTAATTTTTTGTGTCAACTTTTTATTTATATTGGTCTATAGATTTCTTTTCATCTTATTTCTTCCCAGCCTAGTTATCAAGACTGTATTTGTCTCATTGAAGGATCTTGGGAAGTTTTGAAAGCCTTACTTATTTATTCATTATTCTTTCTCTAACTCTACTGAGGATAAAGCCTCTGAGGTAACAAGTTTCTTCAGTTCTCTCTCTCTATGTCTCTGCGTCTCTGCTCAAAAAAACTCATGACCTTGAGAGCTTTGATTTTATCACTTAGTCTCAACTTGATAATTTCACTTCTTCACCTTTTGTCTTCTGTTTTTGATACCTTTGAAAGCTGAGTAATCTCCATATCTCCATTGTTGTTCTAGCAGTATTGCTTCAAATACTCATTCCACCCCTCCACCCCCAATAGAATTAGACTTAAGTTTGCAGAAGGCTTTATGTTAGGTTGTACCTGGAACTCCTTTGCTTTTTGGAATGTATTATTCTATACTTTCCTGTGATTACTTGTGGATGTTCAATAATCTTGTGTGACTGGAATTGCCATTGTTCATTATTTGAAGGGCTTTCTGCTGGATGTTAACAAAATTGTTATAAAAACTATGAAATCACTTATAGATCTTGGAATTTGAAGTATGTGGGCTTGCGCGTGCGTGCGTGCGTGCATGTGTGTGTGTGTGTGTGTGTGTGTGTGATCTAAGGATGATCTCAACCAATGCTTGGTTGTTTGTATTTAGAAATTCTGGACAGTTCTCTAATATTTTTCCTATACTAAGATATTAAGATTTTAAAGTTTTAGGAGACTTACAATCAATTCATTTTTGAAACTTGTTTTAAAAATCAGTCTATTTTACTTATATAAGATTCATGTGTTCTTTTAACATTGTTATCTTTTGCTTCTATTTCATTATTTTTTCCCCACCAGTATTTTTGAGTTCTAAATCTGTTGTTTTCTCTCAGGACTTTTATGTCTTTGCAGAGATGCTCTATCATTAATTATCTTTTCTTACACTATTGTTTATTATTTTACTTACTAGTTCTTGTAGGAGTTTTATTGAATATAGAGTCCATTTACAAGTAACTTACGATATATCTTCTAGGTTATGTTTATGCAATATTTTCTATTAATTTACTTTTCTAATTTTTATTGAGTACTAGATAGTTTTAGAAATCATTACATCATTGTATAATATGAGATCTGATAATGCTAAATCTTTTTTCTTCCTTAATTTTTTTTATAATATCCCTCAACATTCTTGATCTTTTATCTTTTCAAATGAATTTTGCTATGTTTTATTTAAGTCTACAAAGTGTACTTTGAGAATTTGTTGTCATAGCCTCACATTATATAGAGTAGTTTGAGGAGCATCACCATTTAGAGATATCAGACAGCTTTACCTTGAATATTGATAATTTCTCTGATTTAGATTTTCTTTTATTCCCACAAAATTTATGTAATAGCTGTATTTATATATAATTTGTATCTTGGTAAGTGAGTTTCCAAATATTGAATGCTTTTTTGGTGATTTTAATTGTATTTCCTCTTGAATTTGATTAGGAAGGCTAATGGATTTTAAGGATTTATTTTGTATTCTGATAATTTGTTAAAATTACTAATTATGTTTTCTAAGTAAATCACTGCACCATATGTACATAGAGATTATTTTGCCTCATATTTGCCTATACTTATTCCTCCAAATTATCTTTCTTGTTGTACTGTGTTAGTTAAAATTTCTTAGTACTACCGTATTCAAAATAATATAATGGGCATCATTCCTTTGCCTCTGATTGTATTGAAAATGCTTCCAGTGTTTCTTTGCTATAAAATAATGATAGCCCATGTTTTTAGATTTTTCTTTTGACCATACAGAATTATGGAAAATTCTTTTTATTCTTATGCTTGTTCTCTTCCTTTCTGCTACTGGCCCAGCTCACTGAACATATGCAGTGTCAACCTAAAAAATAAGCACAGATGAACCAGTGCTTTAGATTGTCCATCCAACTATAGTATTATGTCAAAACTTTTTCTGTAGCAATAATTATCTCATTTAAAATGTTTTTGTCATGATGTGATTTAATAATATACTCATATTTTTCTGATATTGAATGATCCTTGAATTTTTGGCATTTATAATGAATATTTATTTTTAATATACTGTTGTGGCCTCTTTGATAATTTTTTAGTTAACGTTTTTGTGTCAATATTTATTACTTATATTGGTCCATAGATGTCTTTTTACTTTGTCTCTTCCCAGCTTAGGTATCAAGGTTTTTTTTGTCTCATTGAAGGAGTTTGAGAAGATATGCTATTCCTTATTTTTTGGAGACAGTTTATGAGGCAAACTGTTTATGAGCCAAACTTTATTTGGAAACTATTTATTCTTTAGATGTTTGATCAAATTCACTTGCAAATCCATCTGGTTCTGGGGATTTCCCCCCTTCAGGAGTTTATTTATGGTTTGCTTGATTTCTCTTTATGACATCAAGTTGTCTAGATTTGCTGGTTCACTTTATATTAATCTGAATATTTTATATTTTACAGTTACTCATTTCATTTTTTCATTATTGTGACATTTAGTTAAGTATAACAGTTTCTGATGCTTTTATTTATTTTCCATTTGTTGTGAATTTCCTCTTCTTATTTTTTTAATTTTGGGAATTTTGTTCTCTTTTTTGAGAGAAATTAGCTAATAATTTTAATGACATTCTAAAACAATTCTTAGTCTACTTTATTAAGTCAATGATGTTTTCATTTTCAATTTTGCTTATTCTGTGATTTTCAAAATTTCTATTTTATGGGGGTTTTGAAAGTATTCATTTGTTGATTTCCTAGATTTTTGAAGTTACATGCCCATTTTATTGGTCATCTCTTTCTTTTATTGATGTAAGTGCTCAGTGATCAATTTTATTTTAAAAATTGATTAAGCTGCATCCCATACTTTTGGTGATATTATCTCATTGTTATCATTTTCTTTAATATAATTACTGGTGATATTTATGATTTATTCTCTGACTCAGTTGTTCTTCATCTAAGTCTGTGCTCTTCAAAATTCCTTTATTGATTATAATTTATTTTATTTTAGTCCATAAAAAATCTACAAATATGTTTGCATTTTCTGCATTTTTTATTTATGGGGTTTTTTTGCGCTCTTGAACAGTGGTATCAAACTCAAATAAGAATGGAGTCACTAATTCATATATAAGGAACCCTATAGGCCACATTTTAACTTAGTTTTAAAATACAATATTATCTACATTTTAGTGTATTTTTATCTATTTTGTCAAATATTTCCCCCTTACATTTTAATTTTGTTTGGTCTGTATTTGTGAGTGTTGGGAGCCACAGGTAGCTCAAAGGCCATATTTTTGGCCCCTCTAGAATAAGATCAGTTTTTATAATGGTGCTGTGGAACACTGAAAGATAGATAAGTTTCTTAGGATTCCCATTCAATAATCAAAAAAGCAAAACAAAACCTGTCATGCCTAGCTATTTTTAAAACATCCCTTTCCGAATCTTTATTGTTCATCTAGCTGTTTTGATGCTACTACTCTCTGGTGACATGTCTTAGAGTACTTATGCATTTCATGGTTAGTAATATTTTATAGCCTACTCCCACCAGCCAGGTACTTTTCCATTACTTTTCGTGTGGCCCACAGCTTTAGTTGTTTTGGAGACTGCACTATTTGAGGCTTTCGGCCTTTCAATATCATCAGAAAAATATTATTTACAAAAAAGATTGAGGGCCTTTGTTTCAAGGAAAAACCAGGAGTAATTAAAATTATTGTGCAATTTCCCAAAGACAGTCTAGCCTATTTTCTTCCTCCTCTTCAATTCTAACCTCAGGTAATCATATATCATGTAGTGTCAGTTGAAGATATAAATAGCAATGTTCCAATTCTTTGGGTTTCCCATCCAATTGCATCTGTATGTTAGATGTTTTTCATCCACTTGGTATTTTCCATGTCAATAAATAGGCTGAATTCTTTGAAGTGGTTGAGGCAAGTAGATCATATAGTGAGCATGAGGGTCTATGATGGGTAGACCATATAGTCCATTGTTATCCATTATATATTGTAGAACTAGAGGAACTCCCTTAGCATTAAATGTAGAGCCCTAGTGGAGAATTTATAGAACTACTTAAGCAAGAGACACATAAGATGAGAAGGCATGGTTTTGTGTGCTGGGCAGAGTCAATTTTTTGAATATTATGATCCACTTCATGGTTCATAGTACTACTAATAAATAAATTTCTACCTGTGGAGATAGAGGTGAATGATGAGCTAAGCCATTATTATAATTATTTACTACATATTGAAATTGTAATTGCAATCTCCATTTTGGTAATCTATTAGTCTAAGCAGAAGATACCTTTGTATTAGGCATGTTTTATTTTTACCTTCCCCCTCCTTTTTTTTTAATACATTGAGAGTTAATAGTTTTCTTGGAAGCGTGTCAACTTGGAAACTTGTAGTTTTTGAATGCCAAAAGTACAACAGTTGTTTTCTTTCTTTGTAATTTTTGAAATTTATTCCCCTGCCCTCCAGTAACTTTTGAACTGTACAGACTGCCCACTGAGATAACAACTGCAAGTAGAGCTTACTGACTATATGGTATCCTTGGGCTAATTATGAGAATCTGCTCACCATGCTTCTCCTGCTCCCCATATAACAGCCACCTCTATCTGAGGATACCGAGGTTCTTAAATGAGTGAAAGAACTGAGTTCCAAATGGACACCTCATGACTGCCAGTAAACCTGCCCATGAACTCAGTCACATTTGCTCTGGAAAGTTAGAATTCCCAAATCTTCAAGGTTGATTGTGAAGTGAGACCTACTGATTAAAAAAAAAACTACATAAAAGGTAGCATCTATTATATACAAGAGCAATCTAACCTCCAGTTATATTTCTGCAAAAAGACTCAGGGACTCTCTCATGGATACTAATGCTTGTTGAATATAAGCTGTTGAAGGGAAAGCATTGCCTTGTCTTTATATCTCCAGTGCTTTAGATTGTCCATCCAACTATAGTATTATGTCAAAAACATTTTCTGTAGCAATAATTATATTATTTAAAAAAATTTTTGTCATGACAGGATTTAATAATATACTCATATTTTTCTGATATTGAATAACCCTAGAATTTTGGCATTCATAATGAATACTTTTTTAATATATTGTTGCGGTCTCTTTGATAATTTTTTAGTTAATATTTTTGTGTCAATATTTATTACTTATATTGGTCTATAGATGTCTTTTTACTTTGTTTCTTCCCAGCTTAGGTAAACAGTTTAAAAACGCAATAAGCTAATTGAGCCTGGTGCTTAAGATTGGCAGAGGTCCAGGAACTTTATACCCCTGAAGGTCCCTTCATACTAGTGAACTTCAACACATGTGTTGATTTTCCCTCAAATACTCTAACTTCCTGGTTCTTCAATCTACTCAATCCCCATAACCTAGTCCTCCACTACCTTGGGTACATTTAGGGATCCTTGATCTTGCAATCTGAATATTTTATTGTATTTCTATTATTATAGTTTCATTTTGCTCCTTCAGAACCTATTCTTCACTCTCACTGTAACCTCTAGTCCCTCCACTCCTCAGTATTCTTCCAGACCATCATTCCTGTTTTGGCTTCATTTTCCTCCTTTCTCAGTCCTGGTGTTATAACTGATTGGTCAACATTACATTGCCCTCTACTCTCAAAACTCCTTCCCTTTTGTAAAGGCACCACTTGTGTCTTGCTGAATCACAACCTTACATTGCCACCACCATCCAATCTCTTATTTTGTAAATTTCTCCTTGCATTCTCTTATCCCACAGCGTTTCTGCTTTTTCATAGTAGCTTTGCTTTGCTTTCTCAGTTATTCAGCATTTCTTCTGGCCTTTCTGTGAATATTTCCTTGTGTTAATTTCTTTCCTTGCCTTTAAATTACTTGTTACTATTACTTTTAGTTTATTTGGTGCATTTCCACTGGTTTTGATGTAGTGATAGGGAGCAGGATTTATCCACAAACTCTCCATCAATCTTTAAATATATATGTATATATAACACATACATATATATAATATATATATATTTTCCAATTATATGTAAAAACATTTTTAACATTTATTTGAGTTCCAAATTCCCTCACTCCCTCTTCTTCCCCTGATCAAGAAGGCAAGCAAATTGATATAGGTTATACAATTGTAGTCATGTAAAACATATTTCCATATTTGGTACGTTGTGAAAGAAAAATATAGACACAGTCCTCCACCCCCCAAGGGAAAAAACCAAGAAAAAGAATGAACATTTAAAAAATGCTTCGATTTCCATTCAGACTCAGTAAGTTCTTTCTCTGGAGGTGGGTAGCATTTTCATCATAAGTCCCTCGGGATTGTCTTAGATCATTGTATTGCTGATAATAACTAATTCATTCATAGTTAATCATCCTACGATATTGTTGCTACTGTTTACATTATTCTCCTGGTTCTCATGTTACTTTGTATGAGTTCATATGACTCCAGGTTTTTCTGAAAGCATCCTTGTCATCATTTCCTATAACACAATAGTATTCTACTACAATCATATACCACAACTTGTTCAACCTATTATTGTTCAGCCGATTCCCCAATTGTTGGTCATCCCCTCAATTTGCAATTCTTTGCCACTACAAAAAAGACCTTTTATAAATATTTTGCACATATAAGTCCTTTTCCTCTTTTTTTTAAATTCCTTGGGATACAGACCAAGTAGTAGTATTTCTGGGTCAAAGGTTATGCACAGCTTAATAGCCCTTTGTGTATAGTCCCCAATTGTTCTCCAGAGTGGTTGGATCAGTTCACAACTCCACCAAAAGTACATTAGTGTCTCAATTTTCCTACATCCCCTCCAATATTTGTCCTTTTCCTTTTCCGTCATATAAGCCAGGCTGTGATGTGATACTTCAGAGTTATTTGAATTTGCATTTCTCTTATAATAGTGATTTAAATCATTTTTTCATGTAGCTATAGATAGCTTTGATTTTTTCTTCTGAAAAGTACCAATTTATATCTTTTGACCATTTATCATTTGAAGAATAACTTGTATTCTTATAAATTTGACTCAGTTCTCTATATTTGAGAAATGAGGTCTTTGTTACAGAAACTTGCTATAAATCCCTCCCCACTCCCACTCCTCCCAGGTGTCTACTCTCCTAACCTTGGCTGTATTGGTTTTGTTGGTGCAATTTTTTAAGATGATGGGTTTTATTTTGTTTTCTTTTTTCTTTTAAATTAATTCATTTTTATTTTACCACACTCAGTTCCACAGGCTTTTGAGTTCCAAATTTTTTCCTTCTCCCTCTCCTCCCTTCTCCCTCACTCCCCAAGATGGCATTCAATCCAATACAGGCTCTACATATATATGTGCAAAACTTTTAAAAATTTAATGTAAATTATCCATTTTACATCTCATAAAATTCTCTATTCCTTCTTTGGTCATAAATTCTTCCTTCATCTATAGATCTGACAGTAAACTATTCCATGCTTTCCTAATTTGCTTATGGCATCACCCTTTATGTTGAAATGCTATCTTAATTTTGACCTAATCTTGGTATATGGTATGAGATGTTGATTTATACCTAGTTTCTGTCAAACTATTTTCCAGTTTTCCCAGCAATTTTTGTCAAATAGCGAGTTCTTGTCCCAAAAGCTTGTATCTTTGGGTTTATCAAACACTAGATTACTATGGTCATTTATCACTGTGTTTTGTTTACCTAATCTCTTCCACTGATCCACCACTCTATTTCTTAGCTAGTCCCAGACTCCATCAAACTTTCGCTAAATTTCTCAATGAAAATGTTTTTTTAACATAAAATTTCCTTTCCTCTGATTTAAAAAAGAAACACAACTTATGAATATGAGCTGATTGATTT
>JAQQSZ010017300.1:0-10831 GCA_028646595.1 Phalanger gymnotis | reverse complement strand
CCTAGAGAATCAAGTAAAAAGCTACTTGAAATAATAAACAACTTTAGAAAATTTGCAGGATATAAAATAAACCCACATGAATCCTCAGCATTCCTGTGCATTATTAATAAAGCCCAACAGCAAGAGATAGAAAGAGAAACTCCATTCAAACTTTCTGTAGACACTATAAGATATTTGGATCTCTATCTGCCAAGACAAACCCAGGGCTTTTATGAACGTAATTATGGTCCGCTTGGTCCAAGGAAGTCGGTGTCTGTCTGTCAGCTGGAGCTGGGCCTGCGGTTGGAGGGCGCTGTGAGGCGCAGGGGTCCCGCGATGCTCCGCGGGCCCTAACATGGGCATCAGTGGTTCCAAGGGCTGGGGGCTGTGTCCCTTCATGGGGTCGGCGGAGACTGCTGGGCCAGAAGGCAGGCCTAAGCTCACTGATGCTGCTGAGCCTAACACGCCCTGGCCCTGATATTCTAGAGCCAGAGGGTAAAATAGAAATTGAAAGAATCAACTCATAGCCTGCTGAAAAAGATCCTGAAAAGAAAACTCCTAGGAACGTTGTCGCCAAATTCCAGAGCTCCCAGGTCAAGAAGAAAATACTGTAAGCAGCCAGAAAGAAACAATTTGAGTATTGTGGAAAAACAATCAGGTAACACAGGATCTAGCAGCTTCCACATTAAGGTACTGATGGGCTTGGAATATGACATTCTGGAGGTCAATGGAGCTAAGGATTAAAACCAAAAATCACCTACCGGCAAAACTGAGTATCTTGCTCCAAGGCAAAAAGTGGATTTTCAATAAGAGGACTTTCAAGCTTTCTCAGTGAAAAGACTAGAGCTGAAAAGAAAATTCGACTTTCATAAACAAGAATCAAGAGAAGCATGAAAAGATAAACAAGAAAGAGATCTCATAAGGGACTTAGTAAAGTTGAACTGTTTTGTTTACATTCCTACATGGAAAGATGATGTATATGATTCATGAGACCTCAATATCATAGTAGCTGAAAGGAATATGCATATATATATACATATGTGTGTGTCTATGTATGTACATATGTACATATATATATATATATATATGTATATATAGACAGAGGGCACAGGGTGAGTTGAATATGAAGGGATGATATCTAAAAGAATAAAATCAAATTAAGGGATGAGAGAGGAATATATTGAGAGACGGAGAAAGGGAGAGATAGAATGAGGTAAATTATCTCAAATAAAAGTGGCAAGAAAAAGCAGTTCTCTAGCAAGGGAACAGGGAGTGGGTGAGGAGGAACGAGTAAATCTTGCTCTAATCAGATTTGACCTGAGAAGGCAATACCATAAACACTCAATTGGGTATCTTAACCCATAGGATAGAAGTAGTAAGAAAATAAAAAAGGCGTGACCACAGAAGGGAGGGCAGACACGGTGAGGAAGTAATCAAAAACAAACACTTTCAAAAAGGAACAGGGTCAAGGAAGAAAATTCAATAAAGGGGGATAGGTTTGGAAGGAGCAAAACATAGTTAATATTTCACAACATGAGTATTGTGGAAGGGTTTTACGTAATGATACACATGTGGCCTATGTTGAATTGCTTACCTTCATAGGGAAGGTGGGCAGGGAGGGAAGAGGAGACAGAATTTGGAACTCGAAATTTTAATAACAGATGTTCAAAAACAAACAAAAAAGAAAAGTTTTTGTATGCAACTAGGAAACAAGATACACAGGCAATGGGGCATTGAAATGTATCTTGCCCTACAATAGAAGAAGGGAAAGGGGGATGGGAGGGGAGTGGGGTGACAGATGGGAGGGCTGATTGCGGAAGGGGCAACCATAATATACGCCATCTTGGACTCAGGGGGAGGGTAGAAATGGGGAGAAAATTTGTAATTCAAACTCTTGTAAAAATCAATGCTGAAAATTAAATATATTAAATAAATTGAATAAAAAAATAAAAAAATAAATTATTTTACAGAGCTGGATAAAATAATAACAAAATTTATCTGGAAGAACAAGAGGTCTAGAATATCTAGGGTATTAACGCAAAGGAATGCTAGGGAAGGTGGCCTAGGCATAACAGATATTAAACTGTACTATAAAGAAGCAGTCATGAAAACCACCTTGTAGTGGCTAAGAAACAGTGTGGTGAATCAGTGTAATAGGATAGGTACAAAAGACATAGTACTCAATGACTATAACAATCTACTCTTTGATAAACCCTAAGAATCCAGCTTGTGGGTTAAGAATTCACTATTTCACAAAAACTGCTGGGAAAATAGGAAAATGGTATGGCAGATAATGGGCATAGACCCATATTTTAACCACATACCAAAATAGAGTCAAAATGGGTTCATGATTTAGGAGTAAAGGCTGATACTATAAGCAATTTGGGAGAGCAAGAAATAGTTTACCTGTCAGATCTTTGAGAAAGGGAAAAATTCATGACCAATAAGAGATAGAGAGCATTACAAAATGCAAAATAGCTAATTTTGATTATGTTAAATTGAAAAGTTTTTCTATAAAAAAGCCAATGCAACAAAGATTAGGAAGGATGCAGAAAATTGGGAGAAAATCTTTACAACCAGTGTCTCTGATAAAGGCTTCATGTCTAAAATATACAGGGAACTGAGCCAAATTTATATGAATACAAGGCATTCCCCAATTGAGAAATGGTCAAAGGATATCAACAGGCAGTTTTCAAAGGAAGAAATTAAAGATATCTATAGACATATGAAAAAATGCTTGAAATCACTACTGATTGGAGAAATGCAAATCAAAACAGCTCTTAGGTACCACATCTGTCCTTGGCTAAAACGACAAAACAGGAAAATGATAAATGCTCGAGAGGATGTGGGAAAATTGAAACTCTGTTACATTGCTGGTGTGGTTGTGAACTGATCCAGCCATTCTGGGGAGCAATTTGGAACTATGCCCAAAAGGCTATAAAAATGTTCATAGCCTTTGACCCAGCAATACCACTTCTGGGGTTGTGTCCCAAAGAGAGCACACAAATGGGAAAAGGACCAATATGTACAAAAATATTTATTGTGGCTCTTTTTATAGTGGCAAAGAATTGGAAATCAAAGGGATGCCCATCAATTGGGGAATGGCTGAAGAAGTTGTGATACATGAAGGTAATGGAATACTATTGTCCAATAAGAAATGGGGATGATATGGACTTCATAATAACATGGGGAAACCTACACAATATAATGTTGAGTGAGCAGAGCAGAACCAGGAGAACATTATACACATTAGGAACATTATACACATTCTCCCATTGTATCAGAAACTCCTTAAGTGCAAACATTGTCTTTTGCTTCTTTTTGTATTTCAGTGCTTAATACAATTCCTGAAACATAACAGGTGCTTAATTAATGATATTTCCTCCTAGGCTGAGTTTCCTCTTAGGGGGAGACAAAAGACTAGAGACATCAGTCTCAAAAGGACTTCTCCAGGTGTAGTGTAGCTAAATATTTTCCAGGGTTCAGGGTCAATATACAGAATCAGACTCATCATCTGATAGTGCAATATGCCTTTCTCACATTGTATTTGTTTTGAATCAGATCTCAATAATGTTTGGTTTAATTGCACAGTCATTTGTAAAAGAAGATATTTTGCTAGGAACTTGAGACACAAAGATAATGGAAAAAATGAAACAATCTCTAGCTTTAAGAAATTTATATTCTATTGAGGAGATAAAATACATACACAGACATAGAAATAAAATATTTAGATAACACAAATTAAAAGTATTTTTTAGCTCTGTGATAATAGAACTCTAATAACTGAAGGATAAAGAAAAATTTTGTGCAAGAAATAATACTTGAGTTTAGGCTGGAAAAAAAAATAAAGAATCTCAATCATTCAATAAATCAATAAATGAACATTCATTAAGCCTATCCTATGTGCTTGTCTCAATATTAGGCACAGACAATAATAAATACAAAAATGAAACAAGCTTTGTGTTAAAGGAATTTGCATTTTATTGTTGGTGGATATTATAAAGGGGGTGATGTACACACACTCAGTAAATACAAGTTAATGGGGAAAGGAAAGGGGAGATTTCATGTTGTAGTTGATAATGGAACTAAGCTATGAAAGAAACTATTTTTCCCATATATATATACACATACACATATGCATATGTATATATACATACACACACACTATATATATATATACACGCATATATACATACACATATGTTTAAATTGTATGTAAAGTGAGTTTTTTAACATTCATTGTTGTAAGATTTAGAGATATTTTGCCCTCCTCTATGCCATCCCCAAGATAGCAAGCAATCTGATATAGATTATACATGTATAATCATGTTATATGTCCACATTAGTCATGTTGTTAAAGAATCAGAACAGAAGGGGAAAAACATGAGAAAGAGAATAAAAAACAAAGTAAAGGGAAAATAGTATACTTTGATCTGCATTCAAACTCCACATTTCTTTTTCTGGATGTGGATAACATTTTCTATCACAAAACTTTTGGAATTGTTTTAGATTATGATATTTGTGAGAAAAGCTGAGTCAATCAGTTGATCATCACACAATGTTGCTATTACTGTGTAGAATGTTCTCCTGGTTCTGCTCACTTAACTCAGAATCAGTTCATGTAAGTCTTTCTGGGTTTTTCTGGTTAGCCTGCTTGCTATTTCTTAGAGAATAATAGTATTCTATTACATTCATATACCACAGCTTGTTAAGATATTCCCCAATTATTGGGTATACCCTCAATTTCCAATTCTTCAACACTACCAAAAGAGCTGCTTTGAATATTTTTGTACATGTGTGTCCTTTTCCCATTCTTATGGTCTCTTTGGTATATAGACCTGGAGGAGTGTTATTGCTGGGTCAAAAGGTATGCAGTTTTATAGTCCTTTCGGCATAGTCCCAAATTGCTCTCCAGAATCATTAGATCAGTGCATAATTACATAAACAATGCTTTAGTGTTCCAATTTTCCAACATCTTCTCCAACAATTATCATTTTCCTAGTTTTTTCATGATAGCCAACATGATAGGTGTAACGTGGTAAGGTGTTATTTTCTTTAGTATTTTTTGGGCCTCCTTTACCAAATTGTTGACTCATTTTTCATGATTTTCCTGCATCATTTTCATTTCTCTTCCTAATTTTTCATCTACCTCTCTTACTTGATTTTCAGATACTTTTGGAGCTCTTCTTTGGCCTGAAACCAATTTATATTTTTTTTCTTGGAGCTTTTGGATATAGGAGCTTTAACTCTGTTATCTTCTTCAGAGTAGATGTTTTGATGTTTCTTGTCACCATAGTAACTTTTTATGGTAAGAATTTTTTTTCTCTTGTTTGCTATTTTCCCAGATTATTTGGACTTTTAACTCTTTGTTAAAGGATGGAGGATGCACTGTCCCAAGCTTCAGGGGTTTTATTCAGCTGTTTTCAGAGATACTTCCAAACATCTGTAATTTTTCAGTTCATTTATGGTGGTATGATCTAAGTAGAGGTGTTTACTTCTCTCTTGGTCTGTGCTCTGCTCTGTGTGTGATCACAAGCACTCTTTTTCTGCCCTGGAACTGTGAGGATTATCCCTGCTCACTGTGACCACAAGCTCTAGTATGCTAGTCCTCCTCCTTGCCCTGGGAGTGACACTCATGACTGCCACCCAGATTCAAGCATGGGCAAATGAACAGGGTCCTGCTCTTAGACTTAGCAATAAAACCTGTGTAATTTCCTTCTGATCAGTTCTTTGATCCCTTTCCAATCTGTGGACTGAGAGCTCTGGAAGCAGAAGCAGCAGCTGCTGCTGCTGCAGATTCAATGGCTCCCGAGAACTGATGCTGGTTTGCTGGGGTTCAGGCTCCAATGGCTCAACCTGCTCTAGTATGTGTTCCTCTCTGACACTGGTGCAACAGACCTTTCCTGCAAACTTTCTAATTGTTTTGGTCTGGAAAATTGTTTAAATGTGTCTTTTTGTGAGTTTAGAATTTTATAGTCATTACTTAAAGATATTTGGAGAGACTTGAGGGAGAGCTCAGGCGGACAAGTCCCTGCCTGTATTCTACCATCTTGCTCTGATCTTTTGATCAGGAATGTTTAAAATACTGTATTTCCTTGAATATCCTTTTTTTTTCTGAAATATTATGCTCAGTGCTGCTTGGTGGTTGATTATTTGTTTCAATTCAAGCTCCTTTCCCTCTCCAAATAGTACAGTCCAAGTCCTCTGATGCTTTAATGTAGAAGCTGCTAGGTCCTTTGTAATCCTCACTGTGACTCCTTGATATTTGAATTGTTTCTTTCTGGCTGCTTGCAGAATTTTCTCTTTGACCTGAGAGTTCTGGAATTTGGATATAATATTCCTGGGAGTTTGCATTTTGTGGTCTCTTCCAAATGATCATTGGCAGATAACTATTATACTGTCTGGTTCTAGGCTATCAGGGCGGGTTTCCTTGAAATTTCTTGAAAGATACTGTCTGGTCTCTTATGATGATGGTGATGATGATGATGATGATGACTTTCAGGTAATCAATTCTCAAATTATCTCTCCCAGATCTATTTTCCATGACAATTGGTTTTCTACTGAGTTTTTTCTTTTTATATTTTCTTTTACTTATTTTCATTCTCTTTATGTTGTTTGATTGATTCTTGATGTCTCATTGTCATTAGCTTCTACTTGCCCAATTCTAATTTTTAAAACATTTTTATTTAAAGTTTTTAGTTCTGAATTCAATCCCTCCTTTTCCTCATTTTAAGATGATAAACAATCCCAATTCTAATTTTTAAGGAATTATTTTCTCATGTTAGCATTCGTACCTGTTTTTCCATTTGGCCAATTATCCTTTTTAAGGGGTTGCCTTCTTTGGTGAATTATTTTTTAGAACTTTTTTTTCCTCTCATTTTTTGTACTTCCTGTATCAAACTATTGATTCTTTTTTTTCTTGATTTTCTTGCATAGCCTCATTTCTTTTCTTAATTTTTCTTCTACTTTTCTCATTTGATTTTTAAAATCCTGTTTGGGAACTTCCAGGAGGATATTTTGGGCCTGAGTCCAATTCATATTTCTCTTTGATGCTTTGTATGTAAGTGCTTTGACATTGTGGCCTCTTCTAAGTTTGTATTTTTCCATAGTAGCATTCTTTGTTCAGAGATTTTTTTTTTGCTCATTTCCCAGCCTACTTAATTATTTTAGAGTTGAGATTTACTTCTGGGGTACAGGATTCATTGGCCCAAGCTTCTTTCATCAGGAGCCAGGGGCCTGATCATTGACTTGCTACATTATGGGCTCTGAGGCTAATGACCAGTGTGTTGTGCTGGGATCTCTGGGACTACTTACTCACCTATTGTGCTGGGGTTGCGTGGTCTAGTTTAACTCATTGAATAGGGACCTCTGGGGCTAGAGTTTCATCTGACATGTCAGGACTTCCAAGCCTGCCAGGCCTGGTCACTTCTGGAGAACTTAAAGCTCACCTGCGGTGATCCTGGCTTTCTGAGGCAGCACCACAGGGCCTAGATTTCTGATCTGTTCAGGGGATAAGGGTCTCCTGCTGGCTTGCCCAGATACCACCTGCACTTCTCTGTCCTCCTCTTTTATTTAAGTGAGCTTTCCTGAAGTTCTTCTAAGGTATCATAGACTGGAAAATTATTTCACTGTGTCCTCTTGTGGGTTCTGTTGCTCCAATTCATTTCAAGGCTTGATTTAAAGTTGTTTAGAGGGAAACGAGGGAGAGCTCAGGCAATTTCTTCCCTTTTCTCTGGCATCTTGGCTCTGACCTTCTTTAAAGTTTTTTGAAATGCTGCTATTTCCTAATTTTCTTCCTGTATGCCTGACCACCTTTCTCAGTCTCTCCCTTTCCCTTACTCGCAATGCAGCCTTTTTTCTCAACCCTTCATTGTCAAGAGATTATCCCAAGGTATTTGACACACTCATTTCCTATGCCCATGTATACTCTTTCTAATGACCTAATATGAATAAAGTTCTTAGGAGTTAATCGTATTATCTTCCCACTTCAGAATGTAAATGGTTTCATTTTATTGTGTCCCTCATGGCTATTTTTTTCAGATTTACCTTTCTTAAACTTCTCTTGAGTCTTCTGTTTGAATGTCATATTTTCTATTCAGCCATGGTCTTTTCATTGGAGAGGAGTGCATCTCTGTCTGTAAGGTAGGTAGTACAAGTATTTTTATTGTCTAATTTTCCAGATGAGGAAATTGGTTCAGAAAACCTAAGTCATTTGCTATGTGTGGCAATCATTTTACATTTTACATCATTTTACAGATCAGGTAAATTTAATTTCCTTTCCCAAAGTAAAAATAACTGATGTAGGAATTTTAATTATTGTAATGTCTTTTCTAGAGATGAGGAAGCTACCTTTCATGTTGTAAAGTTCTTTGCCTGAGATAACATGGTCTTTTCTCTGCAAAGTAAAGTGAATGCTGGAGCTAGGACCAAAACCCTTATGTCATAACTTCACATTAATTACCTTTCAACCAGATTTCATGTTCATTGCTCAATATGCATAGCTTGAGTAACTGAAATCCATACAACTCACTATGAAAATTCTCCTCTACTTAAACTTTCCCCAAAAAATTTCTAAAAAGCCTAGTAGAATAGCAAACATGTTTGTTTATTGTTGATTTCATTCAATATAAAGAAGGTCACTAAACATAGAGCAGTCAGAATCATGATGAGGCTTAGCCAGAGATAGAAATTTGATTCCTTCATCTTTTCAAACATATGCAGGACCCTTTTCATATGTAGGATCCATTGAGGGATCTCTGTTCTAGTAAGTAAATATATCTAGTGTGACTTGCAACCAACAATCTATCAAACAACAAATATTTGTTCAGTATCTACTACATAGGGTGTTCCTAAAGTCTGGACACATAAGCAATTGACAACAATGTCGAGTTATTGCATCAAGTTCACGTGAATCTTTCAAAGTGCTTCAACCTTTGTATCACAAATGACAAAAATCATACTGAAGATGTTATTTGTTAATATTCCAATTAAATAAAATGTTGAAAATTTCTTTCATTTCATTTCTTGAAGATATGCATTTTTGCCTAAGTGTCCAGACTTTAGGAACAGCCTGAATTCTTGACCCTGGGCAAGATTTCTAGTTTAATTAATGGAACAGTTCCTACTCACAGGGCCTTAAATTCTAATGGAGGAGAAAAACACATATACGCATATTATGTATAAGTATATAATAAAATGAAATGAATGATTTCAAATATTTGCAAAATAGATAAATAGAAGATTGTTTGGGAAAGTGAGCACTAGCCTTTAGGATAATCAGAAAACACTTGAACAGGAAGAGGTTTTTTGAGTCACATCTTAAAATAAGAGAAAGACTATAAAATAAAATGAAGAGGAAGTATATGCCAGGTAAGTAGGAAGGCAAAAGCATGGAGAGAGAAGATTGAGTCACTGAGGAATAGAAAGAAGGCCAGTTTGGCTGGATTGCAGAGTGCAAGATTGGGAATAACGTCCCATAGGAATGGGTAGAAAAAAGTTTGGGACATGTTTTGAAGGAATTTAAATGGAAGGACTTTAAATGCTAAATACAAGGATTTATAGTTCATCCAAGAGGCAATAGAAACCACTATAGTTCATCGAGTAGAGAAGGCATGTGCTCACATGCGTGCTTAAATCAAATTACTTTGGCCGCAGTGTGTGGACCAGAGTGATGAAAGACTTAAACCCAGCAGAACAATTAGAAATTTGTTGCAATAATCTAGTTGAGAAGTGAGACAGGCCTGAACAAAGGTAGGAGAGAGAAGAGGTTTGATTTAAGAGTTCCAGACTGGAAAAAAACTGAAAGTTTTGGTAATAGATTTGATATATTGGATGAAGTAGAATGTAGTCAATGACCATACCATCAAAAACCTAGGAGAAGGGGGCAGAGTCAAGATGGTGCTGCGAAAGGAAGGAAGTACTGGAGCTCTCTCAGAAATTCTGCCACATATTTCTAAAAAAGTGAATCTGAGCAGATTTGAGAGAGTTAGAAGCCACTAGTAGACTGAGACATACAGGAGTGCCAGGCTCACAGAAAGGCAACAGGACACACCAACAGGGAACAGCAGAGGAACCGCCAGTCTGGGAGAATGCTGGGCAAGTAAAACACAGAGAGAGGAGCAGCACCAGGGTGGAGGTACCAGCTACAACACCTATCGAGCCCAGAGCCCCAGGTCTCTCAACTCAGGACAAGAGTCTGTCAGAGCTACAGGAGACACCAGTGCAGAGCTTGTGGGATACAGGAGCAGCTACCCTGGAGGCCTCCAGCCCACGCACAGTCTCAATGTTTGAAACGTGCTTTCTTGAACTTCCAGGAGCCATAATTAACAGGTAAATTGGCTCACCCTCCCTCTCCCCCTCACCCAGAGAACCCTACCTCAGGAGAAAGAGAGGAACTAGAAGTGAGGCTTCAGTAGCCTTTTAGCGACAGAAGTTAGGGAGAAGGCCCTTCTTGTGGTGACGGAAGGAGACCAGTATAGGAAGAGAAGTGTTCCAGCAGCTCTTCCCTCAGCAGAACAATGAGAGTAACTGAGCCCCGGGGGGGGGGGGGGAGTAGAGCTAACAAAAGTCAATGCCAGGACAACAGGCATGCCTATGCACAGCCAGGGGAAGTGGCAGACACCAGAATAGACAGCAGCTGAGACCACCCATGCTGTAGAACAGTCCTGGGAAAGAGGAGATTCCTGGAAGCCACATCAACCCTCCCCCCCACCACACACAAAACTGGAGACCATAGCACACAGAGCCAGTGAGCAGACCCACAGATCCCGACACAAGAAACTTGGAACAGAGCCCCATGAGCCGCAGAAACAGAGATCCAATTTAGCAGCCAGGAAGAAAAAAAAAACAGCAT
>JAQQSZ010017299.1:0-10832 GCA_028646595.1 Phalanger gymnotis | reverse complement strand
CCATTTATTAGCATGAAGAATCGAGAGTTGACTGTACTTTGAATTTATTCAGTTTAGCTTCTGAGAAATGTAAAGCATTTTTCATTTGTTTTATTCATCTTCA
Organism: Phalanger gymnotis; assembly: GCA_028646595.1. NCBI lineage: Eukaryota > Metazoa > Chordata > Mammalia > Diprotodontia > Phalangeridae > Phalanger > Phalanger gymnotis. Next base: position 10,729 of record JAQQSZ010017299.1, on the reverse strand, counting down.
TACTTATCACCTTTGTGAAGGTCTATGAAGAAAAACCAGGATCCGGGAGCTAAAGGACAGAAAGAAAAGGAATTTGTTGCCATTTACTTTGTACATTTTGGGAGTAATTATTCTCTTCCTCTGTGTGTATGTGTTTTTTAACTTGAATTTATCACAACTACAGCTATAGCTCACTTAAAGAAACATACAGAAAGATCTACTTGTGGAAATGTTTGATAATGTTCTTTTAGCATGCTTGAGACAAACTCTTCTCTTTGGAAAGAAAAGATGGCCCACCTCGTAAAGACTAACAAAGGCTTAGAAACAGCATCAGCTTAAAAAGAAATAGACACCTAAAGTTACACAGGTAACTTTTGAGAGCAAATGCTTATCTTTTTTATTCCCATTCGACAGGGGTGTCTCCTAAGGTTCTATCCTTTTGAGAGCAAATGCTTAAATACTTAGTGTTTTCAAAGGAATATGCTTGTATTGGGATTAGGCCATTAATGGTCACTGGTAGCTGTTTTTGTTTTTTTTTTTTATCAGGTTTTTTTGGAGCGGGGTTATGGTGGTTGTAAAGCTTTAGACTAGAATGAAAGGGGCAGGTAGCACCAGCGGACTATCTTCTGGTACACTGTATTTAAGAACAGTTCTGTAAATAGCACTACAAAATATGTAGATGGGAAAAATAGCTGGGCCAGTCCAAAAATACACAGAGGAAATCTGTTCTGGAAAATGACACAAAATTGGAAGGAGCCAAAGAATTGACTCTTAAGATCAAAAAAAAATCATAGATGTTACTATGACCAGAAAAGGTAATTGAAAGGATGTCAATAACTATGAACCCACATACCTATTTTTCCATTTATTTAGACTCTTTATAAGAATGATCTCACATTCATAGGCATGTATTGAGAGTATCCTTGTTGAGCATGGGAGAATGTAATAGGCTTTTCCTGAAACATGATTGCTTCAGTCACAAAATGATTGAAAGGTACAGAGAATACAAGATCTCACTATATTTGTTTGATTATGAAAGGGAAGAGCAAAATGCATCCTTGAAGGCTTTCCTGCGGCATTTTCTGGGATCATATACGATTCCTTGATAGATGCAACATTAGAGATAATTTTCTTCCATGCTCTGATTATTAATGTTAAGTGTGGCATAGGAATGGGACATATTTGTGCCCTAAGAGTGTTTGCCTCTGTTGTGGCGGATGTTCGGTGGAGTGTCTGAGTGGAAGAAGGATTGTCTATGAATGCTGGAAGCCTCTGAATGTTCTTTCTTTACATATGGTGTTTAGCTGACTGTATTATACCCTAGAATATTACAGGGCTTCCTTAGTGAGATGTATAAGCAGTCTACAGAGTTTAGCCTAGTGGATGAGGAATGCCTATCATCTAGGCTGTGATACTGTGTTGCAGGTGGACCATAAGCTGTGCCCAAAGTTGGATAGGAGAGAAATTATGCTTGATTATATTTGGGAAATTGTATAGTGTTTCATGGATAGCCAACTTTTTTTCTGAAACAAAAACCTGTCTATTTAACTTTTTTTGTGGTGTATGGCAATGAATCATAAAACAGCATAATTACTGAATAATACAATTCTGGGCGATCTCGGGGAAGTAGAGATATGTATAGTTAGCAATGATCCCACATCTCTTGACTGACATATGTTTAACGCCACTTCTTATACGTATTGAGGCAGTTGTATGGTGCGGTAGATAGAGCACTTAGCCAGGAGTCAAGAAAACCAGAGTTTACGTCCAGCTTCAGGCACTCATGCTATCCCAGGCAAGTCACTTAACTTCTCTCTTTGCCTCAGATTCCTCAGTGGTAAAATGGGGTAATAACAGCACCTACCGCTCAGAGTTCTTGATAAAATGAGATTGTATTTGTAAAGCTCTTAGCACAGTGCCTGGAATGTAGCAGCTCTATATAAATGCTTATTTTTTCCCTTCCCTATATGTTTAGACAAGGAAATGGGACAGTCACAGAGGGATGAAAGGTGGATAACTATTAGAATATACTAGGACATATGGAATATTGAAGGACTCCCCTTCTCACAGTCTTCCAGCCAGACTGAACTATCGCTGTCCTCCATATACCCGTTAATGTTCTGTTTGTGCAAGCTCTTCTCCATCCCTGGAATGCTTTCTGTCTTCCCTTCTGCCTTGTGGAATCACCAGATGCCATTTGTGGCTGACCTTCCAGAGGCTTTTTGTGATTTCCCTCCCTTATTAGTGTTGCCTCTCAGTTATGTTGTATTTATTTTTATATATTTCATGTTTACTGATTACGTACACATTCTGTTCAGTGGAATGTAAACTCTGTGAGAGCAAGGATCATTTCAATTGTTTTTGTATCTTTAGTGTTTGGAACATAGTAGGAGCTTACTAGATGAATCCTGTCTTTGCCACTTATTATCTGAGTAGCCTTGAACAAGTAGTTTCACCTCTTTGGGGCTCATTTTTCTTAACTTTAAAAGGAAAGTGTTTGACAAGGTGAACTTTTAAGTCTCATTCATCTGTAAATGTATTACCATCTTACCGTTGTGTAAGTGAAACTTTTTTTTCTAAAGTTTCTGTTTTAGAAGCAACAGTGGCCTTTTCTCAGTCCTTTTCCTTTAGTCAGCTCCAGATAGCACTGATGCTGTCATCTATTTCATCCTGCTGAATACTGCCTCCTCACTTGGCTTCTAAGACACTGCTTTCTCCTGGTATTCTTCGTATCTGTCCAGGGGTGCCTTCTCTGTCCCTTTAGTTGGATTATCATCTTTTTTATTCCCATTTGGCAGGGGTGTCTCCTAAGGTTCTATCCTGAGATCTCTTCTCTTGGTGATCTCATCTTCAATTGGTTACCAAAACTACCTACCTATCCCTGTATCTCTTGAACTCCAGTCCCAACTCACGTCTTCCTTCTGGATATCTTCACCTGGATGTCTCTAACTCAACATCTCCAAAAGGAATTCATTGTCTCTATCAGTCTCATCTTTCCTCTAAATAGCATTACCGTACTTTCTTCCAAGTCTGTAACCTCAGAATCATTCTTGACTCTTCCTGTCCCTCACCACTTGCCACATTTTCTTGATTCAAGCTCTACAATCTGTCTGATACATTTCCTTCTCCCTGCTCATAAGACCATACCTCCCAAGTTCAGTTACTAGGACCACTGTAATAGTTTCTTTATTAGACTCTCTGATTATAATATCTTCCCCTCTATATTTGGTTTGCCCCACATCTATCAACTAAGTATTTTTGGATAGAGTACTGGCCCTGGAGTCCAGAGGACTTGAGCTCCAGTGTGCTCTTAGTCATTTAACCCTGTTTACCTCAGTTTCCTTATATGTAAAATGAACTGGAGAAGGAAGTGACAAACCACTCTAGTAACTTTGCCAAGAAAACCCCAAATGGGGTTACAAAGAGTTGGCCACAACTAAAAACGACTGAACACAAGAAAAAGGGCTAACCACAGCACTTTACTATTGAATGACCTTTGGTGGCTTCCTGTGGCCACTAGGATAAAATGCAAATCTATCATCCTAGCAGAGGGAGAGTAAGAAAAAGGAATGAGAAACGATCAAGATCTGTCTTCCATCTACCTTTCCAGACATTTTATATTACTGCTATTCATGTACACTGAACCTAAACTGGCCTTTTTGGCTGAATCTATCTAAAGCCTATCACCATAACTGGAATGCATTCCCTCCTCATTCTCTCTTTTTTAGACTCTCTACTCTCAACATAGTTAATACTTGCTGTAAAAAGACTTTCTTAATCTTCATTTTTCCCTTACTCTACATCCTTCAGTTTTGTTGTGTTTAATTACTGATGTACATGCAATATTCCCTCTCTTTTCTCCAGACTGCTGTAAGCTTTTTGAGGTCAGGGAATATCTGGTTTTTGCATCTTTATTTTCACAGTCCAGAAAACTGCCTTGTACTTAGGTGCTTAATAAATGGTTGCTGATGGGGGCAGGTAGGTGGCGCAGTGAGTAGAGCACTGGCCCTGGAGTCAGGAGTACCTGAGTTCAAATCTGGCCTCAGACACTTGACACATTTACTAGCTATGTGAGCTTGGGTAAGTCACTTAACCTCAATTGCCCTGCCTTCCCCCTAGCAAAAAAAAAAAATGGTTCCTGAAATAAATTTATTCTAGTACAGATGGCCACAGCAGGAGCCACAAAAGAGACACCCGGAAAAATTCTCCCATCCTTTCCCCCAAGATCATCATGTGGCTGTGACAGGTATCCATTTCCCAAGGTGGTGAGAGGCTAACTCAGGGGTGGTAACTTTTGAATTAGAGCCGCATCCTGTTTTGTTTTGGATAGGATAGAGGAGCAGATGTGGATGGGTTATGATATGCATTGCAGAGTCTTTTTTTCCATATCAGATTTCAATTTCTTAAGATCAAATTCTTTAGACTTTTAGGCATTTAGTATTCTTGTTGGAAACTGATCATTTTCAGGAACTTGGTTAAGTTTAATTTGAATGTTTTGCTTAAACATTAAAATTCTTTATAATCTTGTTTCTCCCAAAAGTATTGATTCAAATAATTATTTTTGATTAATAATAATAATATAAATCATATATTAATTCACATAAGGTCTCTTGTGGAGGAGCCATTTCATCTTTTATCTGATTACACAAATTACTTAATTGGCAAATATGGGGCTTGTCAATATCTTGTTAAATTTGGATCAGGCCCACAAAATACTTGCATATATTTAGGGAGGAAAAATTTTTGCTTTTTATAGACCAAATATTGAGGAGAGGTAATGGAGTAATAAAGAGTATGGAATATATGCAAAGAAATTATGTAACTTGCTACAGAAAGATTTTTCTAACCTTAAAAAAGTGATTATCTCTTTCTTTTGTATAGTATTACAGATAAATTTGAAGGCATAATTCCCAATTGTGAACAAGTAAGAAATGGCATAGAAAACTATTTGCATTAGCTATTTCATGCATTGTTACATGTGGTGGTTTTGTCAAACAGATTTTATAACCCTTGGGATCTAATAAGAGGCTATAGCCCTGTTTGGTTTATAAATCTGCGTGGGATATTATTTAGGTCTTCAGAGATGAAAGACCAGAGAATCATTTCCTTATGTTATCAATTCCTCTATGGGAAAGTATATTAAAAAGTAGAAGATGTAATAGTATATAATTTAGCAACATAATATACAATGTGGGATGAGAGACAATTATAGTGTTTTATTTCTCTGTATTTTCCATTTTAGCTGAATGCATTTTAGCAACAATTGGTTTCTGGCTGTAACACTATTTTAGCTGTTTCATAAACCTTTATAGCAAATTACTGTGGTGTACCAAATAAAATCAACTCTTCACTTCATTCTTGAAAGTCATATTATGAGTAGTTGGATTAAAAAAACCTTTATAAGTAAATATATCTTTTAATAACCATTTGCACACTTTTTTTGGTCAAAGTGCTGGCTCAGATTTTTCAAAACTTCCCCCTGTATTTAAGATTGAGTTCATTTTGACAAAGAATAAGACATCTTGTGCCTATTTAGTTCATGGTAAGTTGATATATGGTACTAAATTCTGTGGTCAACACATCACAAAGTAAACAGTATTGAATTGAATAGAACCTTGTTGTATCCTTGCTTCACACAGTGCCTTTAGTATACTCTTTAGGCAATGGTGCATTGCTTCTCTTTTCAGGTGTTTCCAGCAGTCTTACCTCAGCACCCTCTTTCCTAATTAACCCCTACCCCACTTTTTAGAATTTTCAACTGCTGATGTCCTCTTTAAAAACACTCCCAAGGCTTTTTTGCTGTCCAAAGGGAAGATAAAATGGAGCTTTGGGAATTGCTAGGGTAAGAAAAGAAGTTGGACTTTTTTTAAGCCTGAGAGATACAGTATAGATCCAATATGTGAGGCGTGGAGAAAAGGTACACAGATTTAGAAGGCATATTACTCTTATCTTTTTTTAAAAAAAATTATACTTGAATATCCTCCTTGGGAGAGGAAAAAAGTCTAGATGCACTTAGAAAACTGAGTAAGTATCCATCCAGCAAATTGTACTTAAATATTTATGTATGTGTTTTAATTTTTATATGAGAAAATGTAGCCAAAGACTAAATATAATTGAAAAGGATAATGGTGAGATTTGTGAGCTTTTTATGTACATTTCTATTAGGAGACCAAATTGTTTGTTGATTTAGGTAAGAGGTTGTACCTTGATTATGGGCCATTAGTAAATAAAAGCTATTTGTATTTTACAAGTGTGCCTGAATTTCACAAATCACGAATTTCACAGACGGAAGCTAGTTATATTGAATCATTTTTCTGAATAATACTTCTAACTTATGTAGAAGGGCTAAATCAAACAGATAAGAGCCTAACTGTGAAGCAAATTAATGGATTTGGTAATTCCCCTTCCCTACTATGGACATTAATTCAATAGATAACTTTATATTGGCTGGTAATGACAGCATGTATTGCCATAGATCAATAAATATCTTTATAGCTTATTGCTCAAATAATTATACAAAGTAATGCCTCATCATGGCATGGCATGGAGGTGGCCCTGGATTCTCAAAGACCATGATAATTGAATATAAAGTCTGGCAAACTTACCAAAAAGTCTTCAAGTATAGTCTGTCAATAACTCTCATCTGAGAACCAGGTGGTCTAAATTTTCAGGGTGGGGTTTTTTGTGAAGTTTGTATGTTTGTGTGTATGTAAGTGTGTGACCACAGCAAGTCATGAAGATGGTCAAGGAGTAGGTAGAGGCTGTTCAATATATGTATTTTTTAAAAAGGAGTTCCCACACTGATGAAGTAACTGGTAATTTAGATCATTAGTATGAACTCAAAAAGAGCCAAAGGATTTGTAAGGATACCTGCAGTCTGCATGCTGATTTAGAAAACCACACATTAACATTATCTATGTTTTATTGTATTTTTATTTATTTTGTTCAGTATTTCCCAATTACATTTTAATTAGATTCCTCCATACTCAGGAGTGTTGTAGGCTGCAGTTGTTTGACTTTTCTGGTCTAGGTCTCCAAAGTTGAGACTTCAGCTCCTCGGGTGGCCTGGCATGATCTCAGAGGTAGTGTGATCAGTCAACTGGAGATGGGCAGGATGGATTGAATCTCACACCCTCTGGGATAAGCCTGTCATGGAGCTTGTCTCTAATGTAGTCATATCTACCATTTGCCACTTTGCCCTTTCCTATCACTGCTTGGGTATTGACTACTTAGAGCAGTTATGATCTAACTACAAGAGGATATTCACAGCAGCAGATGCACCGGTGCCATTGGGAAATCCTCCCCCACAACCTATCCCTAACCCATTCCTAACCCCGAGATCATCTCATGACTGCAATAGGTGCCCTTCAAAGGGTAGGCTCTTTGCTCTGCTCAAGACCAGTTATCTGCCATAGTGCCACCTCCCTTTATTGTTATGAGTGGGTCAGAGTGAATCGCACTGGATGAGCAAAAGGCATGATGAGGCGCAATTTCTATGACTTCTCTTTCCATTCACTCAGGTTTGCAGCCTCACTGTCTTCTTTATTTGTTAGTCTCCCTCACCACACATATTATTCTTCCAATTATGTTTATTTTCTTTCCTGTCCCCCCCTCCATTGAGAAAGAAAAAAAGGATAAAATCCTTGTAACAAATATTAGTCATCAAGTAAAACAAATCTTCCACATTTGGCCATGTCCAAAAATATGTCTTATTCTGCATTTTTGAGCTCACCAGCTCTTTATCAGGACCACTACACATATTAAAGTAGTTGCCACATCTCATTTGTATATTCACAACATCATTTGTCCAGTTCTTTCTACTCATAGAACCATTAACCTGTGTATCACTAGGACTATTGCACTGGTCTCCCTGCCTCAAGCCTCTTCTTTCTCTACTCTCCCTTCTCTTTGCTCTGTTTTTACCTATCCTTCCTTCTTTCCTCCATTCAGTAAATTCCAAGAGCACTCTACTAGGATTTGGGATAAAATATAGACTTCTCTGTTTAGCATTAAAACCCTCCACAACCTGGCCCCAGCCTGTCATTCCAGCCTCTTGGTTTCCCCTCCCATACTCCATAGTCCAAACAAATTGACCTTCTTGCCGTTCCTAACACTCATTAAAAAAAACACACCTAAAATATCCAAATGTGAATAGGAAAGTAAGATATTGTACTATTTAGTAGGCAGAACCATGTAGTGAACAGAAATGGATTTATATTAAAAACTTTCTGCTAAGTTGAATGCAGAAATAATTCGCTTTTGATTGATTTTGTATTATGGTAAGTATCCTCACTCAGAGAAACACAACTAAAGCTGAAAAACTTCCTTATTCACTGACTTATTGAGTTGTTTGATTTTTGTATTGCATTTTTTCAAGAAAAAAGATCTTTAAAAAAATCAAATTTACCTGCTTGGCTAGATACAATGATCAAATTAGCTGAACAATTAAGTCTTAATAACTTTTTAAATAAGTGCATACATTGGGAGTGTTCTACTAGTAAGAAATTTTTTATGTACACACTCCCGATATAAATGTATTAACCTAATTACAAATTATATAGATATAGCTGGAGATACACACACACATGCACACACACACATATATTTGAGTGTATAGTTTTGTCCTAATAATTATATATATTGTAACAAAAGATAGAAATTACAAGAGGATGAGATAAAAGACAAAATATTTGATCCTAGAGTCAATAAACTAGAGTTTTTTGAATAGGGAACTGACATGATCAAGTCTTAACTTGAAGAAAATTAAATTGGCTGCTTTGGGAAGGAAGGATTGGAGTAGGGAGAGACTGGAGGCTGGGAGGCTAATTAGGAGACTATTGCAGTAACCAGATAAGAGATTATGGAGCACCATCCTTGGTGTCAGGAAGACCCGAGTTCAAATCTGGCCTCAAGACACTTGACACTGTCTGTGTGACCTTGGTCAAGTCACTTAACCCCCATTGCCTTGAGGGGGGGGGGAGAGAGAGAGAGAGAGAAAAAACACAAGAGAGAGAGAGAGAAATTATGAGTGCTTGTTCCAGAGTAGTGACTATATTAGTGGAGAGAAAAGGAAAATATGCTAGTAATGTTGTAGAGATAGAAAGGACAAATTTTGACAACTGCGTGGATATATGAGGCGAGAATAAAGAATTGGGAATGACACCATATTTGAAAACCTGGGAGACCAGAGTGGTGTCGGTATGCCCAACAGAAGTTGGGAGGTTCACAAGAGGGGTGGGTTTTGGGGAGAAGGTAGTGATTCCTGTTTTGCACATACTGAGTTTGAGATGCCTGCAGTATAAAGTTGGAAATGTCCAATAGGCAATTCGCGATGGAGGAATGGAGCAAAGGAGAGAGACTAGAGCTTAATATATGGAGGAAATACTACCTACATGGAGGAAATAATTGAACCCTTGAGAGTTGATGAAATTACCAGTTTAGAGAGTATAGAGGGAGAAGAGAAGAGGGCATAGGAGCTTTGGTGTACATTCTTCGGTCAAGTTTATAATATGGCTGATAATAAAGCAAAGGAGACTGAGAACTGGCTGGCGAAGCAGGTAGAAGTGAGGGTAATACCACAACTCAGAGAAAGTTGAGTGACCAGCTGTTGAATGCTGCATATAGAGAGCTCGAGGATGAAGATTGAGAAAAGACCGTATTTGACAATTAAGAAATCATTAGTAGCTTCAAAAAACAGTTTCAATTTTGTGAGGAATCAGGGATAAAGAGGAGGGTGGCAGCCAAAAAGATTAGAGGGACGTAGCCCCCCTCCATGGAAATAGGAAAGTTCGTAAGAGGGAGTTGGGTTAGAGAGAAATATAATTTAATTGCAACACATCCCCTCCCCATCTATTCATATCGTACTTTTTACTACCAGAAAATGAAAATTGTATGTTTGGGGGTTGGGTGGGATGGGATAATGGAGCTTGCTTCTTGAGACACTGTTCAGAAAAGCACAGCTCACTGCTACTGAAAATTAGCCCACCAGATGCTATAGGTTCCTTGGTCAGACTAGGTTAGAACTACCCAGCGAGTTATACCCTTCTTTACACGTGGATTACCTATGGATCCCATCTGTGGGAGGCGGAGCAGGAAGGAGGGAGTAGAGAAGTGTCCAAATAGGTAGTATAAATGTGTTGGAGACAAGCCCAACTCTAGCTATGTTGGGGGTGGGTTGTGACCCCTGTTCCCATTCTGGTTGAAACCTACTGCTTAGTGTTAATCTTTGTAGGATCTACCCTGGAGACAAATGCTAGATGACTGAATTTATTAATGCTTTTTGATCAAAACCTAGGGTATCATGCACACCTACCTTTTAAATATATATTCAAAATAATTTAGCCCTTTTGTGATGATTTAAGATCACAATTATACAATTTTTTTCACTTTTTAAAATCATTATCTAGTTATTTAATATTTTTAGTTTTCAGCATTAATTTTCATAAGAGTTTGAATTATAAATTTTCTCCCCATTTCTACCCTTCCCCCACTCCAAGATGGCATATATTCTAATTGCCCCATTCCCCAGTCAGCCCTCCCTTCTATCACCCCATTCTACCTCATCCCCTTTTCCCTTACTTTATTGTAGGTCACGGTAGATGTCTATGCTCCATTGCCTGTATATCTTATTTCCTAGTTGCATGCAAAAACTTTTTTTTGAACATCTTCTTTTAAAACTTTGAGTTCCAAAGTTCCAGCTCCCCACCCACCCTCCCTATGCAAGCAATTCAACATAGGCCACATGTGTATC
>JAQQSZ010017298.1:0-10832 GCA_028646595.1 Phalanger gymnotis | reverse complement strand
AATTGCTTGACTTCTTAGGGAGGGTGGGTGGGAAGGGAAGAGGGGAGAGAATTTGGAACTCAAAGTTTTAAAAACTGGTGTCCAAAAACAAAAAAAAAGTTTTTGCATACAACTAGAAAATAAGATACACAAGCAATGGGGCGTAGAAATTTATCTTGCCCTACAAGAAAGGAAGGGAAAAGGGAATGGGAGGGGAGTGGGGTGACAGAAGGGATGGCTGACTGGGGAACAGGGCAACCAGAATATACGCCATCTTGGAGTGAGGGGGAGGGTAGAAATGGGGAGAAAATTTGTAATTCAAACGCTTGTGAAAATCAATGCTGAAAACTGAATATATTAAATTAAAAAAAATTTAATGCCCAGAGCTAGGATATTACTCAGGAGATGGCAGGATCCAGAAATAAGATTCTTGGTGGTCTGAGAGTATGGATCTCAGTTCTTTCCAAAAGCGTGGCAGTACCATAGGCAGCTAGGTGGTATAGCAGATAAAGTACTGGACTTTGAGTTAAGAGGACCTGATTTCAAATCTTACCCCAGATACTTAATGGCTATGTGACTCTCGGCAAATCACAACCTTTGTCTTCCTCATCTTCCTAAACTGTAAAATGGGGATAAAACCTACCTCCTCCCTTGGATGTAATGATGTATTTGTAAAGTACTTAGCATAGTACCTCACACATAGTAGGAGCTTAATAAATACTTGTTTCCTTCCCTCATTAGGCCAGGATTTCAGTTGAAACTAAAGCTGGAGATGCAAAGACCACAACCAATCATCAGTCACAAGACTCTCTTAGGATCAGATCTAGCAGAAATGTTCTGTACACTGAAAAGTAGAATGAGGACACCTTGAGAAGATTTCAGTGTCCCTTGCCACACTGGTATGGGTGGCCTTGATCATGAGTTCTTTCCAAGGGAAAGTCATCAATTATGAACTTTATGGGTAACCATTCTTTCTGTTGCTGCTACATTCATTTGTACAAATGTATGTCCTAGTACACCACTTTTATGGGAAAAAATGTTTTATTGTTATTTTTCCTATCATGCCATTTTAGCAAATTCCTAAGCTTTGGACTAACTATGTTCTCTGGCTGACTAATGAAAGGTATTATTAATGGGGGCTTGTGAGCTATAACTTTAGAAGCACAGACCCATAGGTACCCTGAATCTGAGCTAATAATCCCCTGAAGACCCAACCTGTGACTACACACTGACAATGTAGGGGATGCTAAGGAGAGGCAGTAGCCCAGAGACATGCTACACCATGTGGATTCATATGGAATATATTTTAGGTGGCCTGTGTACTTGTAAAGACCTCCTTGAGAAATTCTTATGCTGGATCTCCATGCCTAGTATTACAGAGATCCACTGGAAAGAATCAATACATTGTTTTGTTTTTATAATTAGTTTTCCAATGTGTTTCTTTTATAAGTTAGGTCAACTATTTTTAGATAATATTTTTCATATATAATATGAATACACAATTATTTATATCTGTTTTATTATATTATCTATTATTGTGGTTGTGGTTGTGTGGTTTGTCCTTCATTCTCAAAGAGGACAATGACATCAGGGAGATGATGACATGACTTGCAATTGACTGATTTGAGCGAAGGAGGGCTGTGCCAAGTCACCAGCTTCACTTTCTCCACCAGAGTCATCTGCATCCAGTGGCCAGATATTCATCAGGATGACTGGAGATGGCCCAGGTTGTAATGGGAGACCTTATCCCTTTTAAGCTAACATCTTTTCAAGTCCTTTCCTCTTTGAGAACAAAGGACAAACTACAACCTGTAAGTAGTCTGAGTTGCCTTAATGGAGAGCCAGATGGCCAATTCCAGTTGGGCAGCTCACCTCCTCCTCTCTCTCCTCTCCTCTCCTCTGCTTTCTTCGCCTCTTCTCTGCTCTCCTCTCCTCTCTTCTGCTCTCATGGATTGGACATACATAGTTCCCTGCCGTAGAACCACTTAGTGGTTTTTTGGGGGCCCTCATGGTTCAGTGAATGTAAATAGCAACTGTTTCTCTTTTGGCTACCAACCCTGAAGATCTTCCCCTACATTTGATTTTTTTTAATTAAAGGGGCCATCCCTTGACTCACTTATTAAAGAGGCCTATTCACTGAATGGGTGTTACTTCACTCAAAGTAAGAACCCGAAAAGACATTAGCTTAAAAGGACCAAGATCTCCCATGCATCCTGGGCCATCTCCAGTCATCCTGATGGATATCTGGCCACTGGATCCAGATGGCTCTGGTGGAGAAAGTGTGGCTGGTGACTTTATATTATCTTGGTTGATTGGTTGTTGTCCTTCATTCTCAAAGAAGACCAAAATTACATCACTATGCTAGAGTCAAGTTTCAATCTGTCCAACTTTGGCCGATCAGACCAATAGGAGCTCAGAATGCTCTACCACAGGTAGGGCACAAATAATCCATGTGAACATTTGGGGTAGCTTCTCTAAATTTGTGCATCCTGCATTTCCTTTGAGCTGTTTTAATTCTGCTTTGGTCATAGAGCACAGCACCTTCTCTGATGTGAGCACACCATGCTAAGCAGTCCTATGCCAGCGTCTCCTATATCACATCATCAATTCCAAATTTCTTAAGAGAGACCTTGAGAGTGTCCTTATACTGCTTCTTCTGACCATGATGTAAATGCTAGCGTTGTGTGAGTTCTCCATAAAGTAGTCTTTTCAGCAAGAATACGTTTTTCCTTGGAACAATGTGGCCAGCCCACCGGAGTTGCACTCTCTGAAGCAGAAATATGAAGGCAATAAAGATGTTGTGTCAGCCCAGAATACTGGTGCAACTAGAGACACAGAGAGGATTCCTAGTTAAGTGAGGATCTGGTTATGGGAGTGTCTTATGACTTCACAGATAAGGATATTGAGGGCCTATTTGAGGAATCATTTAAATTCTTTTTTTTATTTTACTCGTGAACAGATATAGACTCTATTGTGACCTGAGTTTAGCCAGCTCGCCAAGATCCTTATGACCTGCATCTCAATAGGATAAGGTTTGCCTGATGTCCCAGAAACACTGGGTAATCATCTTCCATGTGTTTAATCCATTTGAGTAATGTCCTATGCATCTTTGAGCTTTTCTGAGTTTGATTTCTTTTAAGCAAACCTGCCTGTGGGGTGAGGTTGGAGCTCCACTTAGAGTGTCCTATATGTTTCAGGGATTCTTTAGAGAAATTTCAGGTGCCCTGTCTGTGGTGGGATCCATTGGACAAATTTTTATCCAGACTTGAAGTTTTTCTGGAACCCAATGGAGAAATTTATAGTTGCTTATATGCCCAAGGGACCCATTAAAGGAATTTTCACCCACAGTAGTTTCATTTCTCATTTGAAGGAGGAGGAGAAAAAGGTGACTTCCAGAACACTTCATTCCCTTTACCTGTTAGGAGAGCCCTACATGCTCCATTTGAAAATTATTTGAAATCAGACTGTACTTCTAAGAGAGGAAGCTATCCTCCCAACTCCCTTTTTTATTCTTTATTATCTCTGGATTGGGGCAGGCCTTCTCTACATATATCAAAATAGGGAGTGATCTATGAGAATTTGTAAAATGATATTGGTTTGAATGAATTCATATAACCATATATGGGTATGAAAATTATCTCTATGCTCACCAGCTGTGGCAGATGTAGACCTCACAAAACACTGTTTTAGATTTTTAGATTTTGCAAATACTGTTTCACATGGACTTTGCTAAGATTAGTGCAAAGCAATGAAGGAGACTGGACAATGCTTCTTCAAGTTATTATAGACCTATCTGGGATTAGAAATATGGTGTAAAATATGTTTAGGGGTTTTCTTTTAAAAAACCTGGAAAATAGAGTGTGAAGGAGTTTTTTTAAACAACCCAATAACATAAAATAGCCCATTGTTAGCCACTGATCAGATTAGAGAAGTTCCTCAATCAACTGGAGAAAATTATAGTTTGTTCAGCATTGGATGAAGACAACTGCCAGGCCACAGGGAACTTGTGGCTGGCTAGATAACGAGCCATGCCATTAGAGGTTTTTTAAAAAGCAAGAATCAGTTCCGAGGGCAGAGTTCACTCTTTGTCTTTTGTTCTTTCTTAGGACCACATGTTGACTTAGAAAATCACATATTAACATTATCTATGTTCTATTATAATTTTATTTATTTTTTTAAATAGTTCCCAATTACGTTTTAATCTTGTTCAGGCTGCATTAAGGGGTACTACAGATCATTGTTACCCTCACTCTACGTTTGACACCTCTTTCTTAGAGAGTGAAGCAAAGTGTAGGGAAGAAAAGAGACAGACAGAGTAGAGGGGGACTGAGAAATTTCCTCTCCTCCCCCAAGGAGAAACAGTATTTTGAAGTCTTCGGCAGTTCAAGATTATAAACCATCAGGCCTCCTGTGTCTATGTTAAAAAATTCTGAGGTAAGGGGCAGTGAAGACTTGATATTTTGTCATGATCCCTTAGAAACCAAAGAGAATTCTCTATTCATCCATCCTTGTTTATTTTTAAATATAGGCATTCTGTATGGGTGAAGTTGGAGTCATTAGAAGCATGGTTGAACCCTGACTAGCCTGTCTCCTGGAGGAATTTCCAGAAGGACAGAAGATATGATCAGATGGGGAGCACCAAAAAGTAATTTGTGTTCCAGGTGTAAGGTATACTGCATGTTTTCAAATAAATAGCCAAGAAGTTGATTTACTTTATAACATAAGTACACTGATACCCATAGACCAGGCTAGCTATGTTTAGAGAGATTTTTCACCATTTTGGCATCAGGGTAATGACTTTTTCAGCCACAGCAACATTCAAAGATTGTCTATTAAGTTATAGAGGTTTGTGACCTATGCCATTGAAGGAGGATGCACGATGAACAAATTACAGATTCTTCAAGCATTGGTGTATGAACCTGGAGCCCCAAGTCATCTGGCCTTGAAGTTTTCTCCAGGTAGGTAAGTAGAACCTTAAGAGTGGAGCAGACAGGACCCCTGGTTGTAAGTGACAAAAGATAAATTATTTTATGAATTTAGAAGACAGTGAGACAGTTGACAGAGCACAGGCACACTATATGTGGGAAGGTTTATAGGAACAGATACAGAATGAAATAAGTACAACTCGTCATCAGATATGAACTCAATTTTAATTTCTATAGCTAAGATCAGCTTATGGCAAAAGATCAATACACCTGGCTAAAACAATAAAAGTTCAAAGAACTGAAATATCATTGAAGGCATGAGAGAAAAGATAATGCAATCTATCTCTCTTCTCAGGGCAGACAGGCAGGTGACTATTGGGAAGAATGTTGCATATGCTGTCAGATGCAGTCATTGTGGTCAATGTTTTTGCTTACCTATTACTCCCTGTCGAGAGAGTTCAATATAGAGAGAGGGTGATCTGTTATTCTCTCTCTCCTCAGAAATTACTGTGACCTAAAGACAAATTTCCTCAATAAAATGAATTTAGAACAAACAAAAACGACATTCCTTCTAAAAACAGATGGTTATGACTTCATCAGACTCCCCTGACATATTCATGGTGTCTCTCTTCCATACACAAAGTAGTCAGTTTTAAGATGCTCTCCCTTTTAACTTCCTTCCCCCATTGCTGCTGATGGATTGGGGATGTCAGTTTGTCAGGTCTTATCGAGTATGACTTTGGAGAAGTACACGTTGAGGCAGTAAGGATCTGTTTGCCATCAGCTCTTTCACTAAGTATCAGCAAATGGGAGGAAAGCTGATCTACTCTGCAAGATGCTTCCTCTGATACTTTCAGAAGGAAAAAGAAAACAGTCCATGGAATATCCTTGAGAAGGAAAACATTCTTAAAACAAACCTATTCTTCTAGTGAGATCAAAGAATAAGAACTTCCCAGGGAACTTTAGAATTCTAGGAAACCTGTTTCTGTACAGCATGGTCCTATTATCAAGGCTAATTTAGACTCTAAGCTGCTTTGAGGTGGGATGACTTTTCTCTTTAAAATATAAACAATATTGTGGAGTACTGGCTGCCTGATTATTGTTAAATATTGATGGATAATGAGAATGGTACCTACCAGGGAAAACACTTATCAAGTATAATAGCACACACAGTATAGAAAATATATAATAATAACAATAGTCAAGATTATCATGTAGGAAAAGGATAAGGACTAGGTAGATGAAACACTGGTAATAAATGTCATTCATTTATATGCAATACTATAATTTTACAGATAACATCTGTCAATCTTAAATTCATTTCACTGAGTATGAAAATAGGAAGGAAAACAGGCTAACAAAGCTTCAATGTAAATTTCCTATTAGACTTTATTTAGTTTATGTATATGTATATGTGCATATATATATACACACACATACATATATGTGTGTATATGTATATATGTATGCATACATGCACTTATACACAAATACATATATATGCATATACATATACGTACATACACATATATGTTATTAACAGTAGCAATCTGGTTGGGGATATCCTTGGACAACATAGCTATGAAACAGTCTTTGTTCCTCATACCCAAGGTCAAGAAGCATACAGTAACTAGATAGGAAGTTGAAACATGCTTATCAAGAAGCTCATAAAAGCAGATTTCTATGGTTCTTATAATAGTTTCTGAGTTTCTAGATTTTTGAAGAGAACCACTGTTTCTCTTCATGTACAATGTACATGAATGTACAAAGTGAGTTCGTACATACATTACAAATGGTCCTGTGAAACAATCTGCCTCTTAAAAGGAATTCTTAGTTCGGCCTCCACGAGCTCCAAGAATAAAATTCAAGGCAGAGCATCATTTCATTGACAGAACAAGTATAATTAGTAAGTTGCATCTTGAAGATGTGTTGTTTTCCCAAGGGTCAAATCTTGTTTCAGCACTATTATTTGCCTTGTCAGTTTTCAAGAAATTTTAACCAGAAGGGTTATGGCAGCAAGTTGGCTACGTATCACAAGGAATGAGTTCCATGCAATGTTGTCTGACTCCATGATATCTACCTCCAAAAAATGTTATCTGTCACAATAGCCTAAATCCAAATTATGTAAAAAAGCTACATAAATGATGTTTCTCCTTTTCTCATTCCTCCTTTAGTTTCTTTAGTGACACGAGAACACATTTTCCTGAGAATGGTTTTGACCATTTTTGTTAGTACTTGTTAACAAGTGCTTCTTCAGTACTTAGCATGAGCATAGAACTGTACAAAATGGGCATTATGGGGGATACAAGAAAAGCATGAAATTTGACCTTTACTTTCAATCCACTTGCATAAGAGAAGATATTAAAAATATATTAAGTTAATAACAAAGCAACTTATGACTGTGCTAAGGTATGTGGCATAGATAAGAAATGTTCTCAATGGAAAGAGGGAACAGAGTGAGGTGGAGTAACTAAGTAAGGACACAAAGGAAAAATGTGAATTTAAGTATGTTGAAAACTGGAACTTTACAAACAGCCAGCATCTTGAATTGAGCTTCCTAAAACACCTGCTTATTTTTAAGAATAAAAAAGTAATAAATTTTAACCAGCAGAGCACCAAGCCTGACTGTTCAGGGTACTCAGAGATTTCAGGCCATCTCTATACCCAGAACAAAGTTTTTGTTTTCTGGATGTCACCACAAAGAGGCTAACTAATAAATGCAGCATACACAAAGATTGAGAAAATCATAGATTTAGCACAGGAAGAGAGGTCAGAGGTCACCTAATCCAACATCCTCGTTTTAGAGATAAAGAAAATAAGGCCACAAAGAGTTAAATGACTTGCCAAGGGTTATTCAGGCAGTTAACAATGGCAAATCTTTGTTCTGACTGCAAATCTGACTGCAGATTCAGCATACAGCTATACAAGTGAGGTGTAAGATGCCTTGGGACAAAGGAAAGGGATGAATTCATAATTCATAGTGAAAGGGGATTCATAATGCATAAGGTAAGGGGAAAGGGAAAATTAATGGCAGAAAGAAAGAATTTCTCTCATTAGAAGAAATGCCCATTTTCTAGATTCCTAGTTCAGCTAGATGGAACGGTAGATAGAGGTGCAGGCCTGGAGTCAGGAAGACTCAACTTCCTAAGTTCAAATTGGCCTCAGACTCTAATTAGCTGTGTCACTCTGAGCAAATCACTTAACTTTATTTGACTCAGTTTCCTCAACTGCAAAACAAGCTGGAGAAGGAAATGGCAAACTATTCCAGTATCTTTGCCAAGAAAACCCCAAATGGGTCATAAAGAGTTGGACGCAACTGAATAACAAAAAGTTCTCAAACTAGTCTGTGATTAAAGAACAGAGGTCTTTGAAGGTGAACATAGAATGTTAGAGAATTATGCTGTACTTGCCAAATGCCCTGGTGCTCTAGTCCAGCCTTCCCAGATATGGCCCCTCTCAGTCCAACCAGATGCTTCTAAGCCATTTATTTTCAATCTCCATCTTCTCCATCTTTGTCATTCTTCTTGATGTAGAATATTCCCTTGTTGGTGTGACAAGCCAAGAGTGGCAATTCTCTCTACTCAAAGGGAACTTGTAGAAGGAAGGAGAGTGCTTTGTCAGCAGAGATGGAATCCTGGAGAGTGAAGCTACTGACATTAAAAAGGTATCTAGTCTTTATATGGAAGAAAGCAGAAAGAGTCTGCTTCCTGTGATAGGGAATGGCTCCCGCACTATGGATAGCATTAAAATCATAAAGTTAAAAAACAATATTAAGAGCTAAATAGTCCAGCTCCTTGCTCAATGCAGGAATCCCTTTAATATTATCTTTGCCAAATGATCATCTGGCCTCTGATTGAATATTCCAGTTAATACTTCCCAGTAATCCATCCCATTATTGGAAAGCTCTATTGAATTCAATTCAATTAAAAAATTGTTAAGTACCTTGTAAGCAAAACAAAAAGAACAAAAGCCAGGCTACTACAATATAAATCACTAAAAGGAAATCAAAATTTGAGTAACTGAAAAACAAGTGGAGGTCACAGAGAATAGATAATGAAACCAAAATGTTGTATATACTGTCGGATATAGTCCAGAATTTCCGTAGTTATTCTTTATCACATGGGAAGGTTCGGTGGCCAAAAGGTTTGTTAGGGAGATTATTAATTGGGAAAAAAGATAAGGATTGGCAACACAGATCCCAGGGAGTAGTGTGGAAGAACCACAGACTTGCTATCTCTCCACTCCTTCCCTGACAGCCTCCAAGCTACCTGGAACACTTGGGAAAAACCTGGGAGCACTCTTCTTTCTTGCCTTCCCTTCACCCATTCCCTAAGGACCCTGGCCGTGCAATATGGCAATCAAGGACTGTCAGGTTTTGTCACTGCAGCCTTAAACCCTCTCACCCCTACTACCTGCTGTGCTAACATGCCCTCTAGAACTCTGGGCTTTTCTAATCATCTTGTTTCTAAAGTTTGGGGACTTTTAGGCCTATAGCTGATTTGTTTTATATGTGTTGTATTCCTCAATATGAGGTCCAAGGAAGGAGAGATGGTCTCATTTTAGCTATTTGTATCCAAAGTGCTTGACACAAAGTAAGCACTTAACAAATGCTTTTTCACTCACTCATTCAAAGACACTGAGTTAGGTTCTAGGAATATAAAGAAAATAAATCAAAACAGTCCTTAAGAAGTTTATATTTTACTATTAGACACACTCTATATGCAGAAATACAAGGTGATTTGAGGTGATAGAGCATTAACAATTGTAATCAAGGCATGCTTCATGAAAAAGATGACCCCCTCCACTTGGGCCCTGAAGGAAGACAAGAGTTGTGAGAGGCAAAGATAAAGAAGGAATGAATACATTCTAAGCCTGTATAAAAACAAAGAGATAGGATATAGTTTTGATTTTAGAGAATGCCTTGCTTGGAACATAGAGCTCCTGCGGGAAAATAGTATTATCTAGATTGTGTAGAACAGGGTTAGAGAACCTGCGGCCTCAAGGCCACATGGGGCCCTCTAGTTCCTCAAGTGCAACCCTTTGGCTGAATCCAAACTTCACAGAATAAATCCCTTTAATAAAAGGATTTTTTCTGTAAAACTTGGACTCAGTCAAAAGGCTGTACTTGAGGACCTAGAAGGCCAGCATGCAGGTCCCCCACTCATGGTTTAGAACTTTAAATGCCAAGCCGAAGGTTAGTATTTTATCTTAGAGCCAATGGTGAGCCACTGAAGGTTTGAGACAGGGACTAAGTCGTGAAAGTTTGAAGGTGGACGGGGGAAGAGGTTAATTTGAAGAAGAGAGCCTAGTAGAAGGGAAACCAATTAGAAAGAGATTATAATAGTTGAGACAAAAGATGATGAAGACCTTAATTAGGATGGTAACTTGAATGAATACGCAGAAAGGATAAATACTAGTGATCTAATCGAGGTAGAATCAACAACTTGACAAATGATTGGGTTAGAGAGTGACTAAGAAAAGGTCAAGGGGGACGGAGTAAAGATGGCGGCTGGGAAGCAGTGACTGGCATGAGCTCCCCACCAAGTCCCTCCAAAAACCTATAAAAAATGTCTCTGAACCAATTCTAGAGCTGCAGAACCCACAAAGTGGCAGAGGGAAGCAGGGCTCCACCACAGGACAGCCTGGATGGTCTCTGGGTAAGGTCTGTCCCACATGGAGCTCCCAGCCCCCAGCTGAGGGGAGCGGAGCTGAGCCCAGCGCGCACAGTGCAAACAGACCAGACGCAGACCTACCAGACCAGGAGACGAGCGGAGAGTGCCTTGGCATCCTGAAATACTGAGCTGTGGCATGTACCAGACCTCACAACCCACAAACAGCAAAGACATCAGAGAAGGTTAGTGGGAAAAGCTGCGTGACTGAGTTTGCAGCTCAGCCACTGCCCCTGGGGCAGTGGAGGTGGGGCAACTT
>JAQQSZ010017297.1:0-10832 GCA_028646595.1 Phalanger gymnotis | reverse complement strand
CACAGCCCCCTCCTGTCACAGGCACCAAGGTCCATGCCTAGCTTCCTCCATTACAAATACACCCTTGACCTGAGGATCTTTGACAGAAGCCACATCTTCTAATCTCCAACACCATCTGTCTGGCAACTCTATATTCTTCACCACCCTCTTCTTTGCCCCCTTTCCCTTTTGTTTCTAAATATGTGGGCTTGCCCTTACCCAACCCCTCCTGTTGTTATTTTCAGCACACTCTTCAGTCTCAAGATTATCGTATACCCCAGTGCAAGATTTTGTAGACACTATCATCCATGATATTGTCTAACACTTTTGATAAACATGCCTTCCTGTTTTATGCCTCACTTGATTTTGGTAATCAGAAGAGTATTCAAGAAAGAGGTCGCTTTGGTTGTATCTGTCAATGAATATGAACTTATATGAACTTCGAGAATCATGGAAGGCCTTTTGTTACTAAAGATTCTTTGAGGCTGCCTTTCTTTCCACTGAGTCAAATACTTTTCTATGGACAACAAATAAGAAACATATTGGGATCTTGTATTTTTGATATATCTTCATGAATTGTGTGACCATGAAAATATAACCTGGGGTTGTTTTTTTTTTTAATAAATCATCTGCAAAAGCCTGAAAAAAAATTAGATTGGAACAAGTGGAAGCTAGTGACTTTATAAGTAACCAAGATGTTATTAAACAGAGCCAAAGACATGAAAAAAATGGAAGACAATGTGAAATATCTCATTGGAAAAACCACTGACCTGGAAAGTAGATCCAGGAGAGATAGTTTAGAAATTATTGGTCTACTTGAAATCTATGATCAAAAAAGAGCCTGGACATAATCTTTCAAGAAATTATCAAGGAAAACTGCTCTGATATTCTAGAACCAGAGGGTGAAATAGAAATTGAAAGAATCCACTGACCACCTCTTAAAAAAGATACCAAAAAGAAAACTCTTAGGAATATTGTTGCCAAATTCCAGAGTCCCCAGGTCAAGGAGAAACCACTGGAAGCTGCCAGAAAAAAACAATTTCAGTATTGTGGAAACACAATCAGGATAACCCAGGATCTAGCAGCTTCTACATTAAGGGATTGAAGGGCTTGGAATATGATATTCTGGAGGTCAAAGGAGCTAGGATTACAACCTACAATCACCTACCCAGCAAAAATATGGATTTTCAATAAAATAGAGGACTTTCAAGCTTTCTTGATGAAAAGACCAGAGCTGAATAGAAAATTTGACTTTTAAATACAAGAATCAAGAGAAGCATGAAAAGGTGAACAAGAAAGAGAAATCTTAAGGGACATACTAAAGTTGAACTGTTTTGTTTATATTCCTACTTGGGAAGATGATATGTGTAATTCATGAGACTTTTCTCAGTATTAGGGTAGTTGAAGAGAATATACATACATACATACATACATACATACATATACGCATATATATATATATACATATATATATATATATATGGAGAGAGAGAGAGAGAGAGAGAGAGAGAGAGAGAGAGAGAGAGAGAGAGAGAGAGAGGGCACAGGGTGACTTGAATATAAAGGGATGATATCTTTAAAACAAAATTGAATTAAGGGGTAAAAGAGGAATATATTGAGAGAGGGAGAAAGAGAGATATAGAATTGGGGATATTATCTCACATAAAAGTGGCAAGAAAAAGCAGTTCTGTTGGAAAGGAAGAGGAGGCAGGTGAAGGGGAATGAGTGAATCTTGCTCTCATCAGATTTGACTTCAGAAGGGAATAACATACACACTCAATTTGGTGTCTTGCTGCACAGGAAAGTAGGAGGGGAGGGGATAAAGAAGGTGGGGATGATAGAAGGGAGGGCAAATAGGGGGAGGAGGTAATCAAAGGAAACACTTTTGAAAAGGGACAGGGTCAAGGGAGAAAATTGAATAAAGGGAGACAGGATAGGATGGAGTGAAATATATTTAGTCTTTCACAACATGATTATTGTGGAAGTGTTTTACATAATGTTACATGTGTGATCTATGTTGAATTGCTTGCCTTTTTAGGGAGGGCTGATGGGAAGGAGAGAGGCAAGAGAATTTGCAACTCATAGTTTTAAAAGCAGAAGCTCAAAAAATGTTGTTTTGCATGCAACTGGGAAATAAGATATATAGGGAATGGGACATGGAAATCTATCCTGCCCTACAAGAAAGTAAGGGGAGAGGGGATGGGTTGGGGGGGTGTGGAGTGACAGAAGGGAGGGCTGACTGGAGAATGTAGCAATCAGAATATATTCTATCTTAGTGTGGGGGGGGGCGGGAGTAGAAATGGGGAGAAAATTTGTGACTCAATATTTTGTGGAAATCAATGTTGAAAACTAAAATATTAAATAATAAAATAGGAAAAAAAAACACAAACTCACCTGCCTTGCACTTTAAATACTTCACACCAATAAACTCATCCACTCTGGAATTTAATTTACTTTACAATTTTACTCTTTTAGTTGTTTTTTTTTCCCAACAAACTCATTTGACATCATTCTTCTTTATGTTTTACATGTTCTAGCTAAATTGCTTCACAACTTTTTTTCCACAACTCTGACTAATATCATTGCCCTTTGTAGCTTTGAGGAGGTTGTCTCTTATCCCTATACTATTGCACATGGTCTCTCATGCCTGAATTCACCCTTTTACTCAACTCTCTTTATGAGAATTTCCCAGATCAATTCACACTTCAGATTTCTACACTTCCTCATCAGCAGCCTTGCTCAAGAACCTTCTGCTCTAAGGCCTGCTCTTCTGATTGTTTGGCCTCTGCTATGGATGGCCATTTTAATAAGAGTTCCAGACATGCTCATTTCACTACCAGCACAAACCACTAAGGATTTCTCCACCCCTTCCTAGTATCCTTGTTCTCTCCCCACACCCATTTGATTTGCCCAAAATATGTTATCAATCCACATTAGAATGCAAACTCCTCAAAGTCAGGGACTATTTTTTTTTTAATTTTTATCCCCAAAGCTTAATGCAGTGTCTGGTATAAAGCAAAAACTTAATAGATGTATGTTTCTATCTATAATCCCTTTTTTCTTTCAAAACTCAACACTGATAGTTTTTTATACACAATTTTTTTCCAGATCCTTTGGGCTGCTATTGTCCTTTTTTCAAAATTATTATTATTTTTAATTTATTTCATGTATGATGCTTGAAAAAGTTCCTAGAGATGGAGTTTTTGGGTGAATTAAAATAAGTTTTATTGACTACATCTACAAAGCAGGTAATAAAAATAAGCTCATTATCCCCTCAGTAGCCAAGAGAATGTACCTGTTCAATCTTCAATATTTATAAAGTCTTTTGAAAAATTCTGAGTGTGAAAATCAACTCTGAATGATCAACAAGTAAAAAGAGAGAATGAATATTATAATGGGAGGTGGGCTATAATGGGGGTCTTTGCTGTATATTACATGGATCACCCACTTCTTAGTGAAAGGGACATCAATTTCCATAATACCTCTCTAACAAAAGACAATTGGCATTTTTTCCAGACCTATCTGAGTAAACACAATGAGCAGGAATCCATCCATTAGCCTAAACTTAAAATTTCTCTTATTGTCTGATTAGATCATGGACTGAGTAAAACTTTGAGAAGAATTTTCTATATTGGCTGGTTTCTAGATGAGGAAATAGAAAAGGAGAAAAAATCTTGGTTCTGATTTAGTAATTAGTCATTAATATAATGATAGAAGTAATCATTTCTTACACATGTAAGTTTTATATATACACATATATAAACATATCTACATACAGATACACATATATCTATACACAGATTTTATCTATTATATATTATATTTTATATTATATATTATATTATATATTATATATCTATACACAGCATTTATACATACATATTTGTGTGTGTGTGTGTGTGTGTGTGTGTGTGTGTGTGTTTGTGTGTATTCTCTCACTAGGAAGCGCAAGCTCTTCTATGGAAGGGATAGTTTCATAGTTTTCCTGGGGCAGCTAGGTAACACAATGGATAAAATTTTGAATCTGGACTAAAGAAGACCTGAGTCCAAATCTATCCTCAGATATTTACTAGCTGTTTGAATAAATTCATTTGTCTAATGAATTCATATCACTTTATCTAAATGGACTAATTCCTTGGTGACTGAGAGAACTGGAACACATGGCTGATAAATCCCAATGTCAGTAACATGTAAATGATCATGAAAATAAGAAGAGGTACTGCTGGCTGGTAAAGAGCAAACATTGCCCTTATTTTAAGAAGCAAACAGAATACAATCTATAACCTAGCTTTGATTCCTGACAAAATTCTAGAAAATATTTTTAAAGATATGGTTGCCGATCTAGAAAAGGAAGGTAACTTCGTATAGACTTAGTTGAGATTCATGAAGAAGAGGACATATTAAAATAATGATAATTTATTTTTTTGACTAAATTACTGATCAGGAAGATAAGGGTAATGTTGCAAATATAGTTTATTTAGATAACAGCAAGGTGCCTGATAAACTATCTCATGCTGTCCTAAGTGAAAATATGAGAGTATATAGACCAAACGATAATACAATTAGGTGGATTTTGAATAAGTTGAGTGGCCACATTCAAAGAGCATGTATTGATAATCAATTGCAAAGCTGGTATGAGTTCTCTAGTGGAGTTGACCAAGGATCTGTGATGTTAGAAATTTTAATCAATAAGCTGCATAAAGAGAAAAATAATAAAGACACCAAATTTATGTGCAACACAAAGCTGGAAGGGAAATATTACTACAAGCTTTATGATCCACAACTGCCTCTGTAGCATCTGAAGTATTACAACCTCTCTCCCTGTTCAGTACCATTCTGGACCTAGGCATTTGGTTTGGATAGCTTTCAGACTAGAGATGTCTGCTTTCCCTACAAGGATGAGGCTATTTGTTCTTGTACTTTTTTACTTGTTAAGACTTCCAATATTGTGTACCTGGAGTACAACTTGACTTATGATTCATGTCTAGAGACTCATTCAAAGCTGTGGAGAGTAAAAATGAACCCAATGTACAAATGCAATCATGTAATGGAGAGGTAATTTATTCCTTTACATAAATGTTAAACAAAAATGACTTTTAAAGGGCATTAAATTAGGATTAGATAACATAAATACTATAACAATAAGCTAAGAGGCTAAAATTGAAATTTCATCAGAACATGAAGTAGTCTGTGGGATGGATGATTAAGTATTTTACTCATTGTCTCAGTTCTTCACTAGCATTAGTGTTAAACCTACACCTCTTCGAACTTCTTGATTAGGCACATGTAATGTAAATGGCAAAGGGTCTAAGATCTTCCCCATCCGTTAGTAGTCCTCATGTGGAACCCATTAAGGGAAGTTTGCTTGCTTGTAGGAAGGCTTGCACTCCTTTTCTTAATCAGCTAATTAGGCAATGAGTTAGGTTGTGATGCCTTCTGGTTCTGAGCCTATTAGCTGAAAGAGTATATATTGTGAGAGGTGAGTTTTTATTTTAGGGCTCATTTATGAGAAAGATGTTGTGATTTCTTGATCAAGAATCTGAATGGCCATACGTTTAGCACCCCCTGGCTGCTCAGAGGTAAAGACTCTCTCTATTCGTTGGTGGATGTAAAGGTTTGATGCAGGCAGTAGAGTCCTGTCTGTTGGTCTTTATTCTCTGCATTTTTTCTATGTAATTAAAGATCATTGACCCCTTTTTAGTTGCTTTCCTTAGTAAAGTAGATCTAAGAACCTGCAGTAGCAGCCATCCTGAGTATGCCAGTGTCATTGATATTACATCACACAAAAATAGTCTAAACACTACTACAACTACCACTCCTCTCTTTGGACTCGGAATCTACAGATCTTTACTATGCACAAATTCACTTTTAAAAGGGAACCTTATATATAGCACTCAACCCCATTTCAATGGAATTGTAGATAAAGAGTATATTGTTTGAAATATGTAAGAGTCACATCTGCATAGAGATATGAAAGATGAGTTCATTCCTTTTGGCATATCCCTTGAGTCATTAGTTCTTACAGTAACAAACCATAAAGGGACTCTTCTTCATTATAGAATATATGCCTCTAAATAATGTCACATACGGATGGATGGAAGGAAGGCTTCTACATGGCTGCTTTTGGCCAAGAATAGCAACTGGGCAGGTTCTATGGAAGAGTTGTTCTCCACTTCCATAAAATGCTTGATTAAAGAGTCAGGACTAAAAAAAGATCTGATAGGCTAAAATATTGGACCGAATATGAGGAGATTAAATTTATAGAAATAAATGTAAAGTATTACATTTTATTTATATTGGTCTATTTTTTGAAATAGCTCCAGTCAAAAATAAACCAATATTTCTAGAAGTAGAAAAAGTTACCTTAATTTGGGTAAAATTTCATCTTGTGAAAGCGCATTATTTTTTTTTAAATGAAGTACTACAGAAATAGAAACTGCTGGTATGAGGGTAGCAAGGTAGCAATAATATAGTACAAAGTACAATTGGCTTCACAAGCATAGGATAGAAAAAAAAATTTGGTAGCTATTAGTACATAAAAATGGAGGTTTTAGTGGATTTAAAATTCATTATGAGTCAATATAGTGATATGTGAACCAAAATATTTAATATGATTTGAACTGGAATAAGAGATGAATAGCTTATAGAAATAAATATGTGATAAGTCTATTGAACTTTGTTCTAGTTAGATTATATCTGGAGCATTGTGCTCAGTTATGAGTGTCATATTTTACAAAATTCATTGATAATATGTAGAGCATATCTAGAAGGGGTCAACTAAAATGTTGAATGAACTGGAAGAGCCATGGTATGTGAAGATTGGTTGATTTAACAAGGGCAATTAGCTGGAAAAAGACAAGATTCACAGGAGACATGATAATTCTTTTTAAAGCCCAATTAAAATTGTAGCATGGAATATAGATTAGAATCTTTTTTTTCCTGTTCAGCTCTCAAAGAATACCACTAAAAGGAATTTACTGGTAGTTGAAAAAAGAAGAAAATATAATTATTACAGTATGTCAAAAATAAAAAAGTCTAACAATTGGACAATAAGGCAAATATACTACCTTGGTAGGTATGGTAAAATCCCCCTTATTGTAGAATTTCAACAAAGACGGGATGATGAATTTGGGGAGTATATTATAGTAGATCTTCTCTTCACGAGTTTTTTCAGTTGAATTATATATAAGCAGATCTCAGCCCCCAAATTCTCTTTTTCTAGTTTTCTTTTTTATGGTACCTTTTATGTTTTTTTTTTTAAATTTTTCAGCATTCACATTTATAAGATTTTGAGTTCACATTTTTTCTCCCTTCCTTCCATCCCCTCCCCATCCCCAAGATGGCAAGCAATATGATGTAGGCTATACGTCTACAATCATATTAAACTTATTTGCACATCAGTATATTGTGAAGGAAGAATAAGAAGAAAAGGGAAAAATCATGAGAAAAAAAAGGTGAAAACAGAATGCTTCAATCTCCATTAAGACTCCATGCTGCTTTCTCTTGATGTAGTTAGCATTTTCCAAAAGGAGTCTTTTGAAATTGTCCTAGATGACTGTTGTGCTTGAAAGAGCTAAGTCTAAGTCATAGTTAATCAATTGCATAATGTTGCTGTTGCTGTGTATAACATTCACCTGGTTCTGCTCACTTCACTCAGGATCGGTTCATGTAAATCTTCAAAGGTTTTTCTGAAATCTTCTTGCTCATCATTTCTTATAGCATAATAGCATTACATTATATTCACATACCACAACTTGTTCAGCTATTCCTCAGCTGATAGACATATCATCGATGTCTAATTATTTGCCACCAAAATAAGAGTTACTATAAATATTTTTTGCACATGTGGGTCCTTTTCTGATTTTATGATCTTTTTGAGATACAGCTAGAAGTGGTATTGCTGGGTCAAATGGTATCAGAATTTTATAGCCCTTTGGGCCTAATTTCAAATTGCTCTCCAGAGTGGCTAGATCAGTTCATAATTCCACCAACAATGCAATAGTGTTCCAATTTTCTCACAACTTCTCTAACATTTATTATTTTCCTTTTCTGTCATATTAGCTAACCTGATAGGTATTAGGTGGTAGCCCAGAGTTGTTTTAATTTGCATTTCTCTAATTAATAGTGATAGAGAACATTTTTTTCATATGACTACAAATATCTTTAATTTCTTCCTCTGAAAACTGCCTGTTCATATCTTTTGACCATTTATCAACTGGAGAATGATTTGTATTCTTATAAATTTGACTCATTTCTCTATATATTTTAGAAATAAAGCTTTCATCAGAGACATTGACTGTAAAAAAAAAATGTTTGCCAGTTTTCTGTTTTTCCTCTAAACTTGGTTGCATTGGCTTTGGTTGTACAAAATTTTTTTAACGTAATAAAAATTAACAATTTTGCATTTCATAATGTTCTCTATACCTTGCTTAACCTTAAAGTCTTCTCTTCTCCATCAATCTGACAGGTAAAAGGGGGCAAAACAGACGGCAGACTAAAAGTAGGGACTTGCTTGAGCTCTCCCCCAAATCCCTCCAAATACCTGTAAAAATGACTCTAAACAAATTCTAGAGCTACAGAACCCACAAAATGACATTGTGAAACAAGAAATCTTTTCTGGTCAGTGGGAAGGGTCTACCACATGGCACTAGAAGCAGAGCACAATCCAGCATGCCAGCACAGATTAAGCTGCAGCAGACCAGGTGGAGCAGGCCTCAGGGCACTGAATCACTGAGCTGTGGCAGTTCCAGACTTCTCAACCCACAAATGTCAGAGATGACTTAGCAGGTCAATAGGAAAACTTTGTTGATCTTGAGTGAGAGAAGGGCATGGTCAGGTCCTGTTCCAGTCTGTGTTGGGGTCCTTGACCAGCAAGGACAGGTCTCAGTATGCAGTGAATGAGGCAGGAGACAAGGTGGAAGCAACTCTTAATTATTAGGGGAAGGCAGCTTCATTTTATAGGGCTAGCTATGCATGTTCAAAAGCAGAAGTACTTCTATGCACCATAGTCTTTAAACGTCATTCCCTGACCCAATCCAAGTGCTTTTCTGTACTCATATACCACTTGTGCTGTTCGCCTGCTCTAATGTCCAGGAAGACAAAGAAGGCACAAACAAGGGTGGAGGTCCTTCCTCAAGGCACCATTAGTTCCAGATCAGTTAAGGTGGTCCTACAATGGCCCCTGAGTAGTTCCACCCCTCCCTTACAAGATCCCAACCACTGTGGCTGATTCTATAGCTCCAGGCCCATAGATGGTGGGGGGAAGCAAATAGTTGATCAGAGTGAGTGTGCAGGGATCTCTTTACTGGTACTGAGGCAGAATTCTCTTGCTTTTCCCTGTGTAGATTATGTCAAAGTCCTGGTTGGTGGTCCTGGGGGGGAGGAAGAGAGCTGACAGTGCAAAGATTGTGGTGGCTGTGGAGAGGGAATCCTCCTGGCAGTTACAAGGCAGAAAAGAGTGCTTGAGATCATTCACAGACCAGAGCACAGGGTAGGAAAGGAGTAAACACCTATCATTGGATCATACCACCTCAGAAGAACTGAAAATTTACAGGTACCTAGAAGTAGCTCTGAAAACAGCAGGACAAAAACCCCTGAAGCTTGGGACAGAGCACTCTCCACTCTGGAATCAGAGTCATAACAACAGAGTCATAAGTCAAAAGTCAAGTAATTGTCTGGGAAAATGAGCAGAGAGTGTAAAAAACAACTCAGACTATAGAATCTTACTTTGGTGACAAAGAAGATGAAAACATACAGCCAGAAGAATCCAACAAAGTCAAAGATCCTTCATCAAAAGCCATCAAGAAAAATATGAATTGATTGCAGGACATGAAAAAGCTCAAAAAGGATTTGGAAATGCAAGTAAGAGAAGTAGAGGAAACATTGAGAAGAGAAATGAGAGTGATGAAAGAAAATCATGAAAAATGAGTCAACAGCTTGCTAAAGGAGACCTCAAAAATACTGAAGAAAATAACACTTTAAAAAAAGGAATAACCCAAATGGCAAAGGGGCTTCAACAAGCCAATGAGGAGAAGAATGCCTTGAAAAGCAGAATTAGCCAAATGGAAAAGGAGGTCCAAAAGATCATTGAAGAAAATAATTCCTTAAAAATTAGAATAGAGCAAATGGAAGCTGATGACTTTATGAGAAATCAAGAAATTATAAAACAGAACCAAAATAATGAAAAATAGAAGCCAATGTGAAATATCTCATTGGAAAAACCACTGACCTGGAAAATCGGTCCAAGAGATAATTAAAAAATTATTGGACTACCTGAAAATCATGATCTAAAAAGATCCTGGGGGGGCAGAGCCAAGATGGTGGCTGAAAAGCAGGGACTGGCATGAGCCCCCCACCAAGTCCCTCCAAAAACCTATAAAAAATGGCTCTGAACCAATTCTAGAGCTGCAGAAGCCACAAAGTGGCAGAGGGAAGCAGGGCTCCAGCCCGGGACAGCCTGGATGGTCTCTGGGTAAGGTCTGTCAGACAACCAGACCAGGAGCCGAGCGGAGCATTCCCTAGCGTCCTGAATTACTGAGCTGTGGCATTTACCAGACCTCACAACCCACAAACAGCAAAGACAACAGAGAAGTTAGTGGGAAAAGCTGCGGGGACTGAGTTTGCAATTCAGCCACCACCCCCCCCCCCGGGGCAGTGGAGGTGGGGCAGCTTTAAAACTATGGCTGCAGTTGCTTCTGGCCCCAGGCCCACCTGGTGGGAGGAATGAAGTGGAGGATCAGAGCAGGAGTGAAGAGTCTGCTGAAGATTTAAGCCCAGTCCTGGTAGGGGGTTCTTGGGGAAGGAGGAATGCTGGTGTGGCAGAGATGGCGCATCCACCCAACCGTGGAACATAG
>JAQQSZ010017296.1:0-10832 GCA_028646595.1 Phalanger gymnotis | reverse complement strand
GTCCTGCTTCCCTCTGCCCCTTTGTGGGTTCTGTAGTTCTAGAATTGGTTCAGAGCCATTTTTTCATAGGTTTTTGGAGGGACTTGGAGGGGAGCTCACGCCGGTTACTGCTTTCCAGTCGCCATCTTGGCTCCGCCCCCCACTATAGCACTTTCTTAAAAAAAAATTAAAGTGGCATTGGATTTAAAAAAAAAAACACTGGGCTTTGGTTGAGTTCTACTGCTTCCTAACCATAATTCACATTTATCAACCATTTTCAAGTTTGTCAAATGTTTCACTTAGATTATTTCATTTGAGCCTCACGATTCATCTGTGATAGATACTTTTAAATATTATCATCAATTACAGAAAAAGAAACTAAGGCTCAGAAAGGTCTAATGAGGACCATAGTAACACAATTTAATCAAATAATAATAGCAATTAGCATTTATATAATGCTTTTAGGTTTGCAAAACACTTTAAAAATATTTCATGTTATCTTCACAACAATCCAGAAAGGTCGGTTCTATTATTATTCTTATTTTACAGATGAGGAGACTGAGGCAGACATGGGTTAAGTGACTTGTTCGAGATCACACTAGTAAGTGGCTGAGGTTGGATTTGAATTCAAGTTTTCCTAGTTATTACAAATATTCAGAACTAGATCTTCCTAATCAGTTTCAGCACTCTGCCAGACTATTTGATATCTACTCAACTTGGGTGAATTTCTCTGACCTCTCTGTCCTGTGGCTTTCTCATTTGCTGAATAAGAAAGGTGTCTGTTTACACTTCTTGCTTGCTTCTAATCCTTTTTTTTCTCACTGTCTCTAGCTTTGGAAGTGTGATAAAGTGCAAAGAAGGCTGGCTGTTGGAGACAGAGAACCTTAGTTCAAATCTAGTCTCTGATGTTTTATTACCTTGATGATTTTGGGAAAATCACTAATCCTTTCTACGCCTCAGTTTCTTCATCTGGAAAATATGAGGATTTCTTAGTTTCCTTAAAGCTATAGATGTATGATTCAAATTCTAGACCTCGTTATTACATTCCTCCTTTTTCTCCTGGTATAACTTTTTATCTATTACTCTTTTTTGCCTTTTATTTTTTATCTTATTTTTAATTTATAGGACAAAACGAGCATTTCCATAACAGTACAATAAAAAGATTGCTACTCTTCTGAGTTTCCCAATATTGGTTTAAAGTCCAGAGTGATACCCCAACATTATACTTACTACCATTACTGCCTTAACCCATGACTTCATGGTAGGGTTTATTTAATTTTATCTTGGTGTTCCCAAATATGGGAAGCGATTGTTTATTCCTCAATTTTATCTTTGAGTTCCCAAAATCTAGCATGCCTGACATAGAGTAGACACACCATCTGCTTGTTCAATTGAATTGCTTTCCACTGATGGCTTCAGCTTCAGAAGGTAGAGGCAGATTTGGGAAGGAAATAGATGGTTGAAGTGATAGTATCCAAGAATTGGATTTGCATTTTTGTATAATGGCTTACCATATAGGAATCTCATTTTTAGACTGTTGTCTAGGGATAAAGTATACATAATAACAATTGCTGATATTTAAATAGTGCCTCACAAATACTATAAGAGCCCTATGATTTAGGTATCAAATATATTATTTTGCAGATTGGAAAATGAGGCTCAGAGAAAATGAGGAATGTGCTCCTGGTCATGTAGTTGACAAGTGTTAGAAGCCAATTCTTAACCAACTCTACCTGAGTCCAAGTCCAGCATCTTTTCCAAGACACCATGGTGATGCAAATATAAGTCAATAAAAATAGATTTGTCCAGAATATTGCAAAGATGAACCTGAGAGCATCAAGCTGAATAAGGAAGAGGTGAGAAACTAGCTTCCATAGACAGCTTCCAAGTCAGTTATCATGTAGAGAAATAGGAGCAATGTAGGAAAAAAGAATAGAAGTTAAGAAGACCAACATTTCATAGGAGGTCGAATTCAAGAAGAGAACCAGGAATAAAACCCATGACCTCAGATGACTATACACAAAAGCACAGAGTATTTACAGAAGTCAGCTTGGCTTACATGCCTACATCTTTGTAAACTGTTCTCTATCAGGGCTCATTCAGAAGGCCCTGAATATTCATTTTCTTCCCTGCCTTAGCAACCACAGCAAGCAAACCTCTCTTCTCTGATCTCAGAAGAGTTGGTATCCAGGAGCATCCTGCTCCCACTTATGACATTTCCTTCTCATGTAAACTTTTAGTCTATTGCCCTCACGTTGAGCCACAGTCTGAAAATTGGGGATATCTCCTGGATGTTTAAATAAACTTTGAGAAAGTTTGACCTACCAATTACACAGTAGTCTCTATTGTACAACATACTCAAGGTGAATAAAAGAGGAATCAAAAGTCCTAAGTTTAGGAGGTGATTTTGAACTCATAGATATCACTGAGACTTGGTGAATTGAGATTCATAACTAGAGAAAGGAAAATATTTACCCATTAAAAATAAGCTCCTCGAGGCAAATGTTATCTTACCTATATATTACTAGATAATAACATAACTGATTTTCTTGAATACTTGTATTCATATCCCTTGAAACTTAACACACTGCCTGGCACATGGTAAATGTCTAATGACTAATTTTTCATTCATATGGCAGCCTCACTTTCTTATGTCTTGCTATGAAACTAGCTTGCTCATCTGCCTTTGATTGAATATAGAGCTGAGAAAACAGTTCATTCATTTCACAAAATAATTTGAAAAGAAAACATAATGCTCTGGAAATATTAATTTTGGAGATGCATAAGGCTTACCATGAAAAAGCTATGAGCACATCGATTATTATTATTATTACACCTCTGATAATAATACCTCATGTTTATCTAGTTTTTTAAGGTTTTATAAAAAGCTTTTCATACTTTTAACTCATTTAGTTCTGATGACAATTTCTTTTAAAGTAGATTCTATTTTTATCTCGATTTTACTATAGTCTTTTCAAGGTTTAAACACAGCTCACTTAAGGTATTCATATGAACATAAACCATAATCTATTTACTGAACATGTACGCTTTGGCTGCATGTGGTTTTGGCAAGCATCCAGTCAATGTGATTACTATAAGAAGTCAACCTGCATAATTTAGAGCAGAAAATCTCCTTTGGTACTTTAATTATTCAGTTTTGTGATGACATTTGAGGTTTGAAGGGAGCGATTACCTGAAGGAC
This sequence comes from Phalanger gymnotis, assembly GCA_028646595.1. Taxonomy (NCBI): domain Eukaryota; kingdom Metazoa; phylum Chordata; class Mammalia; order Diprotodontia; family Phalangeridae; genus Phalanger; species Phalanger gymnotis. The sequence goes on along the minus strand of JAQQSZ010017296.1, from coordinate 7,651 downwards.
TGCTAAACCCACTCTTCCATTTGTGCTGTGTTGGCAGGCATGGTTATGAAGGTTGTCTTGGGCCTCCCAGCTCTCAAATAACAAGTCTATAAGATTATATCAGACTAAAGGATATAATTTTGATTCTGAGATCCAAGATGTAAAACCACTTTGAGCTGGAACCCTTCTGAAAACACACAAAGAAGCATTACTAAGAGGCCATGCACCTATTGCCTCTTGAGCGAGGGAAAGTTTATTTTGGAGTAGAAAAGATTTCTGATTTTATATCCATTTAACTCATGATGATTACCCAGGGGAAAGGTGAGATAGTGTTTTCTTATTATTGTTTTTAAGACAAGAGATCAAGGAGAAAGGGTGGCAGATAGTTGTATTATTAGCTTCTAGGCTGTTTCAAATCAACTATTATTGTTGGCATTTATGGGAAAATCTATTTATTAAATGATTGCTAGAAATAGGGAATAGTGCTGCCCTGCCTACCTGAAATTCTATTCAAGAAAATCTTTGCTTCTTTCTGATAATACGTCTCATATTTTTCATATGTCCACTATGGTATTTAGTCAAAAACTGGCCATATAAATAATATGGCAGCTGAGCTTCCCCCCAAGTTTTGATTCCAGGAATCCTAAGATCTCTTCATTTTCCAAATCCTATGATTCATTTTAAATGGTATTTTATTTTTCCAATAATAGGTAAAGACAATTTTAACATTCTTTTTAAAAAAATTCTGAGTTACAAATTTTCTCCCTGCCTCTCCCCCCTTCCCTGCCAAAAAAAAAAAAAACGGTAAGCAATTTAATGTAGGTTGCAAATGTGCAATCGTGGAAAACATATTTCAATATTTGTCATGGTGTGAAAGAAGAAAGGGAAAAAACATTAAAAAAAAGAAAGTAAAAATAGGATGTTTCAATCTATTCAGACTGCATCTATTCTTTCTCTGTATATGGATAGCATTTTCTATCATGAGTCCTTTGGAGTTGTCTTGGATCATTATACTACCGAGAAGAGCTAAGTCATTCACAATTCATTATTACACAATGTTGCTGAAACTGTTAACAGTCTTCTCCTGGTTCTGCTCACTTCACTCAGCATCAGTTCATATAAGTCTTTCCAGGTGTTTATGAAATCTGCCCACTCTTCATTTCTTATAGCACAATAGCATTCCATTACATTCATATACCACAACTTGTTCAGCCATTCCCCAATTGATGAGTATTGCCTCAATTTCCAATTCTTTGCCACCATAAAAAGAGTTGCTATAAATACTTTTGCACATGTAGATTCTTTTCCCTTTTTTATGATTTCTTTGGGATACAGACCTAGTAGTGGTATTGCTGGATCAAAGGGTATGCACAGCTTGCAAATCCTGTGATTCTGTGAACAATTGAGATTAGTAGGATAAGTGTAAGGGCAGGAGGCTATAATTCTCCTCCCCCCCCCCCAACTCATGAATTATTTCATGAATGAAACAATTAAAAGACATTTATTAAGCACTTACTATATGATAAGCATTGATGATACAAATAGAAAAATAAGGCAGACCCTGCTCTCAAAGAGTTCATTTCCTAATGTGAAAGAAAAAGCATGAAGATACTTTTTCTTCCACAAATCAGATAGAAAAAATCCTTGGTTCTTAGCGTAGAGCAGCAAAACAGAGTGTAATGCAGATTTTTAATGTTATTTGTATTGATAAAGTCTTATCAACTTATGAGGTTGAATCATTTGATGATGCCAAGGATATTGGTGGCAAGATTCTCCAATAGCTGTGGGTATAGCACATGTAAATGGTGTTGTCAAACCTCCTCCCTACAGGAATTATTTATGAATATGCCTACTAAGGCTGAGCTGGAAGCAGGGCCAATGGTCAAGGGCGGGGGGTGGGGGGTGATCCTGTGGCCTCAAGGCTACATATGGCCCTCTAAGTCCTCAAGTGTGGCCCTTTGACTGAATCCAAACTTCACAGGACAAATCCCTTTAATAAAAGGATTTGTTATGTAAACTTTAGATTCAGTCAAAATGCTGCACCCAAGGACCTAGAAAACCACATGTGGCCTTGAGGCCACAGGTTCCCCACCTCTCATAAGACTTACCTGCCTATAGGTAACAGTTGGTCAAGAGTTGGTGTTGGTGGGATTGAGGAAGGTAGGTCCCTTCTTCAAAGTGATATCTTACTGCAGTTATGGCTGTGGGAGTTGGATTAGAAGCAGGGTGGGTGGACTGGAGGAAACTGCAATTTTCAATGCTCTTGAGTTTAGAGTCTATATTATGAAGGCAGAACTTATGATTTCAAAGAGAATCATATATATGTCTGAATGGTTCAGAACCACAGGATATAAGGAATTCTCTAAGTAGAAGGTAGAAGAATTAAAGCATTTATTCAGGCTCCAAAGTAACAGACCCATTAACCAGCTTCCCCATTTTGATATTTTGATCAAAAGCTTCCAGGCCCAGTAAGTCTGCCTCACAAGAGTAACCAGGAGGCCACAGAAAAACATGATGGTATTAAACCAAATCATATTCATGCTTCCCCTCTCTGGTAAGAAGATTACCCACTGGCCTCAAGTCCTTGCTCAGCACTCCTCAGTCCACACACGGGTCGGCTCTGTTTCCGGGTCTGCTCTGCTTCCACAGCTCCTGCTTCGGCTTCGGCTTTATCTTCAGCTTCGGCTGTATCTGTCTCTGGCTCCAACAGAAAATCAATATTCAAGCTGTCTTCTCTCCCCTTACAGAGTTTTTGACGTCATCAAGTGTCGTCTGAATGACCAGGGCTTATTGGTTCTTGAGTTGGCCCCTCCCCCTAGGACCCTGGGAGGTTCACATCCACATAGATTAGGTTAACACCTAATAGGGCATGGCTCTGGAGTTAACACCTCCCCTTAGCCAGCCCCACCTTGGGCCTCACCTCAGTCATCAATCCACACCCACATTGGTTCCACACCTAATAGGGCTTTGGGCCTGGGGCTTAGCACCTAGTAAAGCTTAATGAAATACACTGAGTTACTCAAAGAAAACAAAGGCCATTTTGCTTACCAACACAGAGTCTTGTGTGGTCAACAGAAAAACAGAATATAATCACTAATTGTTAAGGAAGTGCTTAACAATAAAATATTAATCTTAGGTCCCTAGATCCCTTTATGAATTGGGGACATCTCTCTAAGACAAGAAAGGAACAGTTCAATTGAATGAACAAACAAATTAGCTGCATCCCTGGAAGACTGAAAATACCTAAATTTGGGATAAATATAAACTCTAGTTTGAGCATCGAAGTATTGTAAATTATGAGACTGCCTGTTGATGACACCACTGGAAGGAGAGAGAGGAGGCAATTTCTCTCCTTTATCAGTTATACAGCTGTTAGTGGGAGGTAAAGGGTCAGTAGGGGAAACTACATCCAGTAAGAAGCAGCAACACAATACTCCAAACACACAAAACACAGTAAGAGAGTCACCTAAGAGAGGAAGCAGCTTCAAGCAGCATGGCTACTGGCAGCAGAGAAGAGAGCCAGAAAATAGAAAGGAGCAGATCCTGGTAACCAAACTGAGCAGCGTGTCTAGCAGAGGTGTTATACCCAAGATGAGCTGCAGGAAGATTCTTGGAAGAGGGGAAGAGTACTTCCAGTTCCTGTAGCTTCAGGAGTTGGGAGCTAACTTTTCCATACTTGGGTCTTGCCTGTATGCCTCACAATCATTGTATTCTAAGTTTTAACCTGATCTTCTGATGAGTATTCTGTATATCTATGGGAGAGTGCACTTCAGGTTCATTGGAGGTGGTCGTGTGTATTGTGGCTACTGTTTTTACTATGCAGTATTAGTAAATGCCAGGAAATAATTGTGTTTTGGGCTATTGTTAAGTTAAAGCAACCTTGTCAGTGCTTATGAGCTATAAACATGGAAGTGGTGACCCAACAGATACTCTCCGAGGGCTTAAACCAGGAGTGTAAGAACAAGTTGAAAAAGTAATCCAGTAGGGGAGTTCTGTAACCATTAATGTCTTTATTATCTGCATTTAAGTATAAGAAACTGAGGCTTAGCTTTTGATTCAGTACGAGAAATTATTTATCTTTCCTTTATCAAGAATAATGACCTTTGAACTGGAAAATACAGAACAAAATTGACCAATATTGATATGAAACCCAATCTGAATAAGGAGATAGTAAGGAAATTGTTCTTCATGAAATCAAGTCACTTGGCCCAGATGGGCCATATCTTGGATAATAAGAACTAACAAAATAGTAGTGAAAATTTATGTTGCACTTTATGATTTGCAGAATATTTTATATATACTATCTCATTTGATCCTCATACAACCCTGTGAAGTAGATGCTTTTTCTATCCTGATTTTGCCAGTGAGGAAACTGTGGCTGAATTAAGTTATGTGACTTGACCAGGGTCATAAAGCAATTAAGTGTCTATGACAGAATTTGAATTCAGGTCTCCTTGACTCCAAGTCCAGGACTATATCCATTCTGCCATCTTTTTGCTTCAGTACTGAAAGAATGGATAGATGTGATTCCTAAGACACTGACAGTGAAAGTTTATTTCTGGAGAAGACTGGAGAAGAGCCGATGTTTTCCTGATTTTCAAAAAAAAGAGAAGAAAACAAAGACTGCAAACAATAGACCAATGATGACCTTGTCTTTAAGTCCTTGTAAAATTTGACTATGTGTTATTGAAGTGATAGCTAATACATAGGAAATGTCAGAATCCCCATGACAAGATCACTGCTCTCTTTTTAGTCCTCTCTTTTTACTATTAGTAGACACCAGTTTTCCAGAGCTAAGGCCCAGCAAGGAAGCTGTTCCCTGAGTTTAGAATAACAACAATCTTTTTCATTCACAGTTTGGATGAACTCTGCTGCAGCACAATCTCAGAATTGTTTCGCATCAGCACCAGGTGGTCCCTAAGCTCAGTCAAATACCTGTAGAAACCATGTTTCAGTCGTGAAGCCCTGCTATGAATCAAACTTGTCCCATTCTTCCTGTTACCCCTCATTGTCAGGGCTACAGCTCACTGTGTAGGTATTGGTATTGAGTGTAGGTATTGACATTTGCCATAGAAAAGTGCAACAACAGAGAGCAAAAGAAAACTTACAAGGAAGTAAAGAAAAGATGGACAGCTCAACACAAAGTGTATTATTTATTATACAGGCTTTCTTGAAATGAAAATGCATTGTTACATATTTTGAATCCTCTCTTATGTTCTACTACACACGACATGCTTTTTTTTCTTTCTTACTTTGATTTGAGTTCCAATATTTAAGTTTATGATATGCTTTTTTTGTTTCTTTTCTCTATTCTGTATTTGTGTTCTGGGGTTTGAGTCCAGAATAAATTTTTTTTTTAAATTTAAAAAGAATAAGAAAAAAAATTTTTAAAGAGATTCGCCTACACTAAAGCAGGCCCCCTACTAGAAGAGTCCCTGGTATATGTGTTTACTTCCCTCTTCCAATGGAATAAAGAAAGCTTTTTTGCTTGTGACCACTGATAGCTCCTTGGTTTCATTTTGTTTTTATCTTATTTTATTTCCTAGCGTTAACTGTGGTTGTGATAAACCTGTATGAGCTCTTTGGTATTTTTAGAGTTAACAGCAGTGGCATAGTCTCTATGACTTTTTGGTCATTTGTTTTCAGAATTGACAGAAAGTAGCAATCATAAAGCACCAACATGACTTCATGAAGAATAGATGGTGCAACCAAAAATAGTCATGATTATAATTCCTGCTTCCGGACATGGCTAAGGATGGCTGATCACTTGAGTTTGAGAAGTTTGGCTGCAGTGTGGTTAAAGCCGATCAGGTATCTGCACTGATTCTGGAACTAATGTGGTGAGCCTTTGAAAGCAAAAGGTCACCAGGCTGCATAATGACAGTCAAGCTGGCCTGGTTTGGAAAAAGCAGAACAGGATAAAGCTTCCATACCACTCTGCATTGAGATCTGATCCTTGAGTGGTTGCTGTACATTCAGCCAAGGCAACAGGGAGAGATCTTGTCTCAAGTAGAAATAGAAACCAAAAAATAAAACAAAACAAAACAAAGAACGGATCATGCCAAGATAACGATTTTCATTTTTTACAAGATTAGTAAACTCATTGGTGGAAGGAGTGCAGTAGCTATAATTTGCCAAGATTTTAGCAATGCTTTCGATAAAGAACTTCATGCTATTCTTATGGAAAAGATAGAAAGATGGAGGATAGAATATATTAATGGAAAAATGGAACTGGATGGATGGTTAGATACGAAAAGTAGTCAATAATAGTTTGACGTCAACTTGACAAAAGGGCTCCAAGGAATGTGTTTTTGACCATGTGCTGTGTAACATTTTTATCAGTGATTTGGATAAGCCATAGGTGGCATTCTTATTACATTTGCAGATGTTACAAAGTTAACCTGCTAGATGGTTTTCAGGATGCAAAGAAAAAAAGCTCTTGACAGGCTAGGGCACTGGGGTGAGTTTGAAAAGGTGAAATTTAATATATAAAATGCAGATTCACTAAATATAATATGCATATTTATGCATATGCACAAATGCAAAGAAAAAAAATCAATGTCACAAGTCTAAGATGGAACAACATTCTTAAAACACAGACCTAACCATGTCATACCCCTATTCACTAAACTTCAATGGGTTCCTATCCCTTCCAAGATCAAATAGAAAATCTTCTGCTTGGTGTTTGAAGCCTTTTACAATCTTGTCCTCCCTGCCCTTTCCAGTCTTTTTATACATTAGTTCTCCCTCTCCTACATTCTCTGCTTTCCAGCAACACTTGGATCCTTGCTATTCCTTGTACAAAATACTCCATTTCCAGAATTGGGGCATTTTTATTGGTTCTTCAAAAGCCTGAAATAGTCTTCCTTCCCATCGCCACCTTCTGCCTTTCCTGTTTTGTTTTGTTTTTTCATGCCCATGCTAAAATACAACTTGCTATGAGGTTGATCTTCCCTTATGCTAATATCTTCCCTCTGAGATTACCTCCAGCTTAACCTGTATATATCTTGTTTGTACATAGTTGTTCACATATTATATCTCCCATTAGACTGTATTCTCCTTGAACGCAGGGACAATCTCTTGCCTTTCTTTGTATCCCCAGCACGTAGTAGACACATAATAAATACTTAATGATTTACTGACTATCTGGTTCTTTTAGGACAGTGTGAGATCAATATGAATCAAGAGAATGATGTGGCAATCAAAAAAACTAATATGACCTTGGGCTACATTAAAAGATGCATAGTGTCCAAGGCTAAGGAAACAATCATGTCCTTGTTCTTGGTCAGAGCACATTTAGACTATGATGTTCAGTAATGGTTTTCGCTTATTATCAAGGACCTTGCCTGGTACACAGTAGGTGATTAATGCATTTATATTGATTGATTGACAAAGAAAAGGTAGTTTCAAGGAAGCAACTGGGATAGAGAAGCAATAGTTCCTACCACTAGGTTGAAAGAACGGAGAATGCTTAGCCTGAAGCAGAGAATGTTCAAGACATATATCATAGCTGTCTTCAAGAATTTTAATTTAGGGGGCGGAGCCAAGATGGCGGCTGGGAAGCAGTGACTGGCGTGAGCTCCCCACCAAGTTCCTCCAAAAACCTATAAAACAATGGCTCTGAACCAATTTTAGAGCTGCAGAACCCACGAAGTGGCAGAGGGAAGCAGGG
>JAQQSZ010017295.1:0-10833 GCA_028646595.1 Phalanger gymnotis | reverse complement strand
AGCATCCAGGTTACAAGCTGGAGGGCTCCTTAGCTACAGCTGCCTGGAGTCTCTTGCATGAACACCATCTCGAGAGAGAGAGCCCTGCACAAATGGCACTGTCCTCCTTTCTTATGGGGGTTCAGACGTCATCAAAGGTCATCTGAATGACCAGAACTTAGGCTGCTATGATTGGCTCTTGAGTCAGCCCTCCCCTTAGGACCCTGGGAGGTTCACATCCACATAGGTTAGGTTAACACCTAATAGGCCGTGGCTCTGGAGTTAGCACCTCCCCTTAGCCAGCCCCACCTTGGGCCCCACCCCAGTCACCAACCCCCACCCACATAGGTTCCACACCTAATAGGGGTTTGGGCCTGGGGCTTAGCACCTAGTAAGGCTCAGTGAAATACACTGAATTACTCAAAGGAAACAAACCAAACTCTTCAAAGGCACTTGTTGAACTAAGTGCTAAGGAGCCCATTTTGCTTACCAACACAGGGAAAACACATTTTTTTCAAGGAAAAAATGTCTCCTCCCACCCCCCAATACGCTGATCAACTGAAATCTCATCATCATGTACGTACTAGACTCTGATTTTGATACTCAACACCTCAACTCACCCTCAGTCGCTGCTCTCCTCTCTGCGGGACCAGAAGGAGAAGTACTAAACTCCTCCCAAAGTTTTCCTTTATTAGGAGGCTTACAACTTTTCTGGTAACTCCATTTTCCAACAGCAGCTCTGTTTGGCTTTGATTCCAGGGAAAAACATGCCTCCAGCTAAGAACCCCTTAGTGTCTTACACACACACACACACACACACACACACACACACACACACACACACACACAACCACTACTACCACCTTCACCACCACCACCACCACCACCATCACTTTAAAGCTTCATTTTGTGTGTTGTCTTCCCCTACTAGACATTATTAGGTCCTTGAGGGTGTCCCCTGGCACTTAGTAGGAGTTAATAAATGTTTATTTGATTGAATATGAAAGGTCCTATCATAAACAAGTTAGGATGTGAAAAATTATTTTTTTTAGTAATCATTATCTTGGAGACTCAGAGCTTCCCCCCATCCATCGTTCTTCCGAAGTTCAGTTTCTTCTTCAGAGTGATATTAAGATTTAATCTAAAGGGTCTATTCCTGTTTATTGTGCTGCCCAGAAAGGTCTGGGAAAATACTGATCCCTCCCTATTGTAAGACAGGTGATATGGAAATTAATGTCTCTTTGACAAAGATTAAATAACATAAGCAGTATACTCCAAGACTCTCATTTTTAAGCCCACCTCCCAGTGTGCTGACCAGTCAGAGTTGATTGGTGCCCCTTGGGAACATATAAATCTCTGAACCCCCAACCCCCAAATCAAGCCAGTTCTGGGCTGGCTCCCTTAGAGGGGCTCAGTTCTGGACTGCAACTCCCATGTAATGCATGTATGTTGCCAGCTTGAGAGAAATTAAAAACATGGACACAACCTAATTCTGTTTGTCTTTCTTAGCTCAAACTCTGTGATGTTGATAGTAGATACTTAATAAATGTTTATTTGATTGAATATGAAAGGTCATATCATAAAAAAAATAAGGATCAGGGAAGAAATGTTTGTCTTTCCAAACTATTGACAGGGAAAGAATTCACAACCAAAGAATAAATGAAAGGATCAGAGATAAAGATAAAGGGACAACTTAGATTACATAAAATTAAAAAGTTTGTACAAATAAAACTAAAGCAGTTAATATTAGAAGGGAAACAACTGAGAGGAGAGAGAGAATCTTTGTATAAAGTTTCTCTAGTAAACATAACTAAGATACAAAAGGAACTTATTCAAATATATAGCAAGAACCATTCCCTAATAGATTTGATCAAAGGATGTTAAAAGACAGTTTTCAAAGAAAGAAATTCAAGTTATCGAGAGCCATATTAAAAAAAATTCTAAATCATTAATAGAAAAATGCGAATTAAAGCAACTCTATGGTTCTAACTCATATCCACAAGATTGGCAAAAACGGCCAAAAAAGGGAGATGACAATTTTTGAAAGGGCTGACTGAAAACAGACACTTTAATGCACTGCCTGTGGAGCTACGAATTCATCAAGTCAATCTGGAAATCAATTTAGAACTATGCCCAGGAAAGGTACTAAATCCTCTGACACAGCCTGACCCCTACTAGGCCAATATTCCAAAGGGATCAGATAAAGATAGTAGGTATCCATCTCTATAAAAATACTTATAGCACCTCTTTTAGTAGTGACAAAGAACTGGAAATCAATGGTGTGTCAATCAGTTGGGGAATAGCTGAGTAAATTATAGTATGTGAATAGATTACGCAAAGTAAAAAACTGATGAAAGGGGACAATTTCAGAAAAACCTGAGATGATTTGTATGAGCTGATGTCGTGAAGGAGTAGAACTAGAAAAACAATTTAAATACCAACATTGTAAAAAATTAACTTTGAAAAACCTAAGAATTCTGATGAAAGCAACGACCAACCATTACCTATCTATGGATAGAGACTGGAAACAAGTACTAGACTAAAGATGCAGACTAAGAAATACATTTTTAGATACAGCCAATGTTTTGCTTAGCATGCATATTTCCTTGTAACATCTATGTGTTACAAGGGTTTTTTTTTTCTTTTTCTTATTTAAGATGGTAAGAGGCAATGGGAGGAAGAGTAGGACTGGGATACAGTTCTCCCACTCCAAAAACAGAAAAGAACAAAAGGGAGACCAGAAGGAATCATAGATGAGTAGAATAGCTAAGAAAATTACATGATGAATTTATATAGTTAAAAAGAAAAGGAAGCTCTAATGTAATAGATTCACAATTTTCACATATCATACTCTCCTTATATTTTACAATGTATATGGAAATGCTTGTTTTACTTGATATTTGTTAAGATCAGAATAAGATTATGATAAAATGGAAAACAAAAACACAATACCGGACTTTATGACACAAAACAGTGTGTCATAGGCACATGGGTGCATGGGCACAATCATCTTTGAACAAGTTCAAATTTTAAATCAATACAAAGATTTTTCACTCAACCAAAATCTGTACTCAGCAAGCACCCCAATCCCCAAATATAACTTATTTTCCTCAAGTTAAAATCCACCTTTACTTACAGGGGGAACTATTCTATCGATAATAGTGCGGAAGATCTCCATCCAGTGCATCATAGTTTGGTTGTTCACCAACTGAAGTGGTAATGCATACTAGGAAAGAAGAGAATGAAAAAATACCTAAGTTAATGTTTTGTTATGAAATATTACATTTCACTTAAACACAGTAAAAGTTCATTACACGACATCAATAAAGAATAATGTACTCCACAAAAGCAAATTTTCCAGATAATAAAGTAAAAGTTTTAGGCAACCTTTTTTTATTATATTGTTTACTGTAAATCTTACTAAATAGTATTTTACCCTGCCCTTCTTTTTAAAATAGGGTATGCCAGATATAACTTTTTAATGATGCTTTGGGTCTGTATAGTGCTGATGCCTTAATGTACTTTTCCCAGTCATTATGCCTGCTTCTTGTAGTCTTTTCCAAAAATTTGTTGCAATACAAAAATTCAGACAATGAAGATTTTTAGAACTGTGAGGAAGTTAAGAGTCAAAACTCAGTGCTGGGTATTCCTAAAAATCACAGCATATAAAAATTCAATACAGGATATGGCAATGACAATTTTGCCTACTAAAAAAGCCTTTTTTTAAAAAAAAAAAAAACTTATTTCTTGGTTCTGTATTAGGCTACTCACTATTGTGGAAAAGTCTAAATTCCTGAGAAGTAGCACTGTGGTACACTTAGAAGTGAAACATATTTTGACAAAAATATTTTTTTGTCCAGGGTAAAAGTATATCCCTAAAGAGATAACAAGAGGAAAAATGTACCAAATAACAAACATGCAAGGCTATGTTATATAACACACATAGTATTTATGTATTGTATATTTATATCATACATATATACACATATACATACATACATCCTACTTTCCTCAACGATCGCCTTTTCTACTCACAAGATACAAAATCTAAAACTACAACAACTGGGGCTTTCTTTCTCAGACTGTTATAAGGGCAATGAGACAGAAAACCCCTTACCCATCAATATGTATTCTACCTTTTCCCTGATGACTGCCTCATTATTTTTTTTAAGATTCCAATATCCCTATCATCTTGTCCTAGATAGAACTCTCGTTATTTAATAGACCAAAAGAAAGGGCACTGTTTTAAAGAGGAGAAAATCAGAACAATGACACTCTGGATCCTTTACTGTGGTAACTTTAATTCTGAACCAAATACATTTTTCTATTCATTGCCACTTTTTTTCTCTTTCTCTTTCTCTAACCAAGATACCCAAGATAGGTTGGTGGATATGGGGATAGGAGAGAGGAAGGTAGCGAATAGAGCTGGTCAGGTGGTCAGGGTTCATGACAGTGAACTAATCTGGTTGTGCCCCCAAGATTTTATGTAAGAAAAAAAGACCATGCCAATGATCAACTACATTGTCTTTCCTTTTCTCTTGCAAAATAAATTATCACACCAAAAAATACTTTCTCTGTGTTATTAGGTATCTCAAGTAATGCTATCCTGACCAGACCATAAGACCCTTGAGAGCATGTCTTATTTAAACATTTATTTTTTTCAGGACTGTGTGCTCTACATTTTTACTCGTTTTACTGATCTGTTCTAGTAAACACATTTATGAAGTGCAAACATTATGCCTAGATTCAAATATCAAAAGACCAGCCAGGCAACATATGTTACTCAAGACCTCCAGCTTCTGTTCTCTCTTTTGACACCTTTCATATGTGATGTCTCCCCTATTAAAATGTGATCTCCTTGAGAGCAGGTATTGTTTTCTTTTCTATTTGTACCCCCAGCGCTTAGCCCAGTGTTTTGCACATACTGTTTAATAAATGCTTCCTTCATCCATCCATTCATTCATCGATCTGACCTCTGGGTAAGACGACTCTTTTTTTCAAATATTTCACACAATTGTAATTTATAGTAAAACAATACAATATAGAATACAAGTGAAAGAGCAAAGCACAAGCACAGTATTAAAAGACATTCAAGGAGGTTTAAAAGCATCAGAAAACAGGCAAGAGGGTCAAGAAGGACTTTGAATGTCAAATAGGATTTTATATTTGATCCTGGAAGTAACAGGGAGCAACTGGAGTTTACTGATTGGGAGATAAGGAGGAAGTGACATGGTCAGATCTGTTCTTTAGGAAGGTCACTGACAGCTGAATGGAGGATGAGATCCGGAGCGGGGAGAGACTTGTGGTAGACAGACCTACCAGAAGGCTATTGCAATGGTATAGGCACAAGCTGATGAGAGCTTGCAGTAGAGTGGTGGCAATGTCAAACGAGAGAAGGAGACCTATGAGAGAATTTTATGAAGATAGAAACGACAGAACTTGGCAACAGATTGGATATGAGCGGTAAAGAATTAAGGATGAAACCTAAGTTGTAATTTCAGTAACTATAAGGATAGTGGTGCACTCAATAGCAACAGGGAAGTCAGGAAAAGGGTAGGATTTAGGTTCTGGGGAGAAAGATAATGAATTCAGTTTTGGACATGTTGAGTTAAGATGTCTATAGGACATCCAGTTTAAATGCCCAGTAGGCAGTTAGGAGGTGAGCTGAAACTGAAAGTCAACAGAGAGAACAGAATGAGATAAGCAGATTTGAAAATCATAAGCTTAGAGATGATAACTGAACTCATGGGAGCAAATGAGATCACCAAATGGTAGAGAAAGAGAAAAGAAGAGGCCCCAAGACAGAGAACTGGGGGATAACCAAAAATTTTTAGGAAGTTTTTTCTGACATCAAGCTTTCCTCTTCTCCAGGCTAAATATTCCCCGTTGTGTCAAAGAATGGCATGATCTCAAGGACCTTCACCATACTGGCTACCCATCTCTGGATGCTCTTATTTCCTAAAATGTGTCACCAAGAACAGAACACAATACTCCACGTGTGGTCTAACAAGCTCAGAGTACATCACCTAGCTGTTCTCTCTATATATATCTCCTCTTTGAGGTCAGGGGCTGTATCACTTCTCTATTTGTATCCACTATTGACAGACTTTGTGTTTGGCACAAAGTAAACCCTTAACAATTATATTTTATTTATTCAGTGATTCGTCCATTCATTTTTTCAATTTCTAGCTGCAAAACCAATTTTTATTAATCCAACTGCAAGATTTTACATGTTACTATTAAATTTCATCAGAGCAGATACTGAATACTAAATTTCAACCACAGTGGATATAGAATTAAGCTCAAACCCAGAATAACTTGTGTTCAAGTTAAGCCTTTGACACATTTCCAGCTGATACCTGGCCAACTTACTTCTCAGTTGCCTAGTCATTCATTAACAACTGCTAAGTGGAAGAAAAGATGTCGACAGGGATTGGTAGGCATAATTATAACAATGAAATCACAGGTTCTATTCCTATGGCCTAAATTTAATCTTATTGAATTTGTTACAAGGTTATCAACCATGAAAATCTTTTTTGTGGATCCTGATTATCATTCAGACGGTCAGCTAGCCTACCCTGCTTCATGTTAATATACATTTGATTAGCATGCCATTTACACCATTATCCAAGGTATATTGGTATATACAAGGTATATTCAAATATATTAAACAATACAGCAGCAAACAAAACACTTGATGAAGTACCAGAAAGACCTCCTGCCAAGCTGACCTCAAACACTTAAAGACTACTAATGGAGAGTGTCAATTTGCCAACTTCTAAACCCATATCTCTACATCATTTCCACAATAACATAAGATAATTTATTAAACTCTCTGCTAAAATCTAGGTAAACTGTAACTGAAATAGTCTCCTAATCTACCAGTTTAGTGACTGTGATAAGAACACTATCCTAAAAACTCATCCCAGGCAAGGCATACTAGTTTTGCAACCATCCTTGAGGTTATATTGGCTCACAGGACTAACTCTCAGACTGTGGATACAGCTTACTGGTATCCTGAGTATAAAAAGAACAGAACAACAGGCCAAGAACTCTCCCTTGTGGCTTTGGATAGCAAAATGGCAGAATGATTAACACAAAAAAGCAGCATTCAACATCATTAATGTCATATTCAATAATCCCTTCCTGCTCTGCTATGAATGCCCTTCCTCTATTATGGCTAAATAAACCTCTTTTTTCTAGCCAATAAAAGGACTATAAGTATTATATTTTATTCCAATTTTGAACCTGAGATACCTAATCAGCCTGGTCAAATGTGAATTCTCTTACTCAGCACTGGTCTATGATGAAAACCCTGTCAAAAAAAAAAAAAAGAAATGAGGCTAGTCTGGTGAGACTCATTTTTGAGAAGTCATTTCAGTCCTTTTCTAGTTGTTCATTATCCATCTCTTTAGTATATGCTAGAATTCTGATGACAATTTAAGTCAAGCACATAGGTCGATTCTTTGCAGATAATTTTCCAACATTTAAAAAAAAAATTATGCAGTAGCTCTCCTTTCCCTGAGATCTTTCAAAGATCGCTGACAATGACTCAATAATCACATCTGCCACTTCTTTCAACATCCATGATAGGCACAGCCAATATGGCAGAGAAAAGCCAGGAAGTTGCCTTAGTTCTCTCCCTAGTTTCCCTCAGAAACAACATTAAATCAAGCCTATTAACAAGTTCTAGAGTAACAGAACCTACAAAAAGACGGAGTACAATTTTCCAGCACAGAATAACTTGGAAGGATTTAGGAAAGGCCTGTCTCACTTAGGTAAGAGGGAAGCACAGCCTAGCGCAGATGGTATCCTGGCAAGCCAGCATGAGGCTCCTAACCACAAGCACAGATCAGCAACCAAGGCCCCACAGTCCTGAGGCACAGTAGGCCAGCTATGAGGCTCTCAGACCCAGGACAGCAAGCAAACTGACAGCCCTGGAACCCTAGACACAACAGGCAAGACTAAGCCAGGCCAATCTAGGGCAGTAGGCAAGCCACCAACCTCAGAGGGCCTGTTACAGAGAACCAGTAACCAAGCCCTTGGCCCCCACTGGAAGAAGCTTGGGAAAAGCGCCCTCAGTATCCCAGGAACAGAGCTTGACCTTACATAAACAAAATATAGATTGTATTATGAAAATGTTGTAAAATTTCCTGGAAAATATCCATATTTCAATAAAATGAGGACATTTTAAATAACTTCTGTGTTACATGATGTCTTACTTGAATAAAGTAAAAAGTGAAGAAATTAATTACTTTTCAACTAACCCAATGCTACGTCCAAGGTTAAAAGGAAATCTCGAACTGTTACCAAAAGATAGACCAGTCTATCTGAATATTTTTTCTGGTGTTTGAATATGGTTTCTCTTTCATCATATTTACCTGATAAAGTTCCTTGATTGGGTACAGGCTTAACTCCAGTACCTTGAAGAAAAATGTCTTTTTTTTTTTTTTTTGGCTACTGCTGCTGCTTTAAGAAAAATGTAGTTTGGTCAAGCGAAGAGTAGCAAATTTCCAGTTTGACATAGGAAGACTATCAGGGCAAGCAAGGTCTTTCAATAAAGGAGTAGCTACTGCTTCTAAGAGACTGTATGACTGGCAGGCTATCTGTTGCTTGCATTCCAATGACATTATTTGTCTCATTTTCTTGATTTTTCTCAGGGCACAGCTTTCTACGAACAGTAAGATTCTCTTCTTCAAGAGTTAGAGTATATTCCTCTTTGCTTTGCGTTCTAGATTCTTCTTTTTGGCTATCGTCCACAATAACTTGAGGTTCTGACAAGATGGTCATACATTTGTTTCTCTGAATGATAAAATTGCTCAAAGGATCCAAATCATCCTCATATTTTCTACCAGGTTCAAAAGATGTATTATGACTTACTGATGAAGTGTATATTTCAATAGTTAATGCTTTGTAGTCTAGTGATTCATAAGTATCTTTCTCTTCTCCCTCTTTGACTATTATAGAAACTAGTTCTTCTGGTTTACTCTTTGTCTTTTCTTCTTGTTGTTGGTTTTTCAACAGGAAAACAAGTATGTGATAGACTTTTTCAAACACTCTTTTGAACAAGTGAGAAATTACTGTTTGTAGGTTTCTCTGTAGGAGCCATACAAGGAGGACAGATTTTGAGTTTAACAACAGTATTAGTTTTTTGTTCAAGACACCACTCTAGCTGAAGTGGTTTTACAGCAATATCTCCATTTGAGTTGGAAGCAGGTTGTGATAACACAAATCTATAGTCAGATGTTCCAAGGTATCTGTCATTATCATGCTTAGTCCCTCTTGTTTCCATCATCCTTATTTTAATGAGTAAAGCATAAGGATTTCGACCTCAACAGAAAACATTCTTTTCAAATCTGTAATTGAATAGTGAATTATAGGCTCTTCGATTTGTGGCACTGCAAGTAAAAGAGTCCAGGAAACTTCAATAGTTTTCTAACCACAGCTCCACCCCACATTTCTTAGTACAATTTTCAGCTGGAGTAAAATTACTCTTTCAAAGAGCTCTTCATTTCCAACTATATGACTGATTATTTCTCTAGTTAATTTTAGGGACTTCTTAAGTTCTGAGGATGTTTGTATATCTGTTCTTTCTTGGAGGCAGGCAGATTTCAATAATTCACATTTAACTGGCAAAATCAAGTGTTTTTCATCTTTGAACAGCTCCTTAATCATATATAATTCTTCTTTCTCATGAACTTTGAAATTGCTTTGAAATAGGGAATATTCCCTGAAATGGTCAGCTTCTATGAAGAAGATCGGTTGCTTTTTGAAATATAGACAAGGATCTTTTAACAAAAACACTTTTAGTCTACTCAAGGGGGTATACAAAGTAGTTAGTTGCTTTTTTTATTCCACCACACTATCTACAAAAATTATTTCATTCTGTGGTCTCCTAGTCAGTCCAAGAAGCAGTACTTGAACCCAGGTCTCACTGGTTTTTAGGTCGGCTCTTTATCCACTCTGCCACACTGCCTCTCACCAGTGAATCATCAGAGAGACTCACAGAACATGAAGGAAACTGCCCCAGCGTTTCATCTAAGCTCCCACACTGCCCTCGGAGCTCAACTTTAAAAGTCACAAAAGAGGCTAGGAAAACCAAAACCAAAAAAGAGCCCTCACCATAGAAAGCAACTATGCCAACAGGGAAAAACAAAACATAAACTCAGAAGACAGCAATATCAAAATGCCTACAGGCAAAGGCTCAAAGAGAAATATGAATTGGTCTCAAGCCCAAAAAGTCTTCTTGGAAGAGCTCAAGAAGGACTTTAAAAATCAGAGAGGTAGAGGAAAATTTGGAGGTGGGGGGAGAATGAGAGTTATGCAAGAGACTCATGAAAAAAAGAATCTACAACTAGAAAAGGAAGGACAAAAACTGATTGAAGAAAACAACTCCTTAAAAAAACGTAAGTAGGCAAATGGAAAGAAAAAAAGATAAACTGAAGAAAAAAATTCCTTAAAAAACTCAAGTGGCCAAATGGAAAAGGAGGTACAAAAGCTAGCTGAAGAAAATAATTAGTTAAAAATTAGAATTGGGCAAGTGGAAGCTAATGACTCTATGAGACATTAAGAATCAGTCAAATAAAAATCAAAAGAATAAAAAAATATGAGAAAATGTAAAATATCTCATTAGAAAAACAACTGACCTGGAAAATAGATCCAGGGAAGATAATTTTTTAAAAATTTTTCTTTAAGCTTATCATTTTTATTTAATATTTCAGTTTTCAACATTGATTTCCACAAGATTTTGAGTTACAAATTTTCTCCCCATTTCTACCCTCCCACCCATTCCAAGACAGCATATATTCTGATTGCCTTGTTCCCCAGTCAGCCCTCCCTTCTTTCACCCCACTC
>JAQQSZ010017294.1:0-10833 GCA_028646595.1 Phalanger gymnotis | reverse complement strand
GGGTGTGTTTTCACTGCCTAGCCATGTTTCCAGCCAACTCACTTGACCCTTGAATTTTTCAGCGGGGTATGACTGCTTATAGACTAAAGAGTTCTATGTTCCAAGCCTGGGGGGATGCGCCAGCTCTGCCACACCAGCACTCCTCCTTCCCCAAGAACCCCCAACCTGGATTGGACTTAGATCTTCAGCAGGCTCTTCACTCTTGCTCTGATCTGCCCCTTAATTCCTCCCACCAGGTGGGCCTGGGGCCAGAAGCAACTGCAGCTGCAGTTCTAAAGCTGCCCCACCTCTGCTGCCCCCAGGGCAGTGGCTGAACCACAAACTTTATCCCAGTCTCCAGAAGCTTCTCCCACTAATCTACTCTGTTGTCCTTGGTGTTTGTGGGTTGAGAAGTCTGGTAACTGCTGCAGCTCACTGATTCAGGGCATTAGGGCATGCTCCGCCCGGCTCTTGGTCTGGTTGGTCCACACCGCCTACAATGCCCTCTCCTTTAAGCTGCCCACACTGGGCTCTGCTCCACTTCCAGCTCCATGTGGGATAGACCTTACCCAGAGACCATCCAGGCTGTCCTCGGCTAGAGCCCTGCCACTCTATGCTATTTTGTGGATTCTGCAGTTCTAGAATTGATTCAGAGCCATTTTTCATAGGTTTTTGGAGGGACTTGGTGGGGAGCTCACTCTAGTCCCTGCTTTCCAGCCACCATCTTGGCTCCACCCCTCTCAATTAATTTTTTCTTACTTTGTGTTAATATTTCTTGTTACCTCATGGAATCCTTATCTTCTACTTGGTCTTTTTTTAAGGAAAATTTATGCTTGGTTTTATAGTTCTTGTGGCAAGCTGTTAATTCCCTTTCTAATTTTTCCTTCCACAGCTCTAATTTCTTTTAATTTTTTCCTCTATAACTCTAGTTTCATTTATTAAAAATATAAAACTATTAAAAAGTATTGCTTTACCTCTTTCTGAAATTCTAGTTGAACTTGTGCCCAAGCTGTGTTTGCATTTGAGGCTTTGCTTATAGATATTTTGTAGTTCTGAGTGTCCATGTCGTCAAAATAGTTTTTTTTTTTTTATAATGGGTTTCTTTTTTTCCCCTTTCTCATTCTTCTAGCCTTCTTCCTGACTTCAGACTTTATGTTAAGGCCTGGTTACATTTACTTCTGGAGGGAATATCTTGGTTGAGCTTATGTAATCTAAAGTCATATTTTTGTTTTCTTGAAATTTTCAATGTTGTGTTCATCTATGATCCCAGGAACAGTTCAGGCTGGGGACCTATAAGTTTGCAGTGCTCCCAAGGTGGTCAGATGCAGGGTACAGTCCAATTTCTGTCCTTCTGGTTTGAGCTCTGCAAGTTCTTCACTTGGGCTTGAATCTGCGCAACATACCTGTAGACCTACCCCTATAAGCCTTACCACTGGATTCAGCCACTGTCAACCAGTTAAAAAGGTGTGCTGGTTCAGAGACAGAACCTCTTTGGTCTCAGATTCCTGCCCTTTTTATTCTATCATAAGCTTTAGACTAGGCTAGAGGCTATAAATAAAACTGTTGCTCCACTCTTGGGGCCAGAGCTATGTAATTGTTGCTTGCTTCTGAGCTTGCTCCATGCCCAGTATACATCTTAAAATACATGACCACACCCCATTCTGGACTACTACACTCAGGCTCAAGTATCCTCCTCAGTCCACTTAGGATCTGTGACCTAGAACTGGGTAGTGAGGGACAGAGAGGCCAATTAGTACCTTGTTCCTGTGCAGTGTACAATGTCAGT
The DNA here is from genome assembly GCA_028646595.1 of Phalanger gymnotis. NCBI lineage: Eukaryota > Metazoa > Chordata > Mammalia > Diprotodontia > Phalangeridae > Phalanger > Phalanger gymnotis. The sequence goes on along the minus strand of JAQQSZ010017294.1, from coordinate 9,068 downwards.
CCCCTCTGTGCTATATATAGAACCTCTTTTTGCCCTATTACATAGTTTTTCTCTGTGCTAGAATTCCCTGTGCAATGTTCTTGGCTAGACACTGTCCTCAGTGTCCTCTTACTTCTCTGTCTCTGTTTGCATACCTAGCCTGTAAATGTGACTGACTCACTGTGATATTTTCTTGGATTTTCTATCAAGATTCAGTCTAGTACATTTTTAAGATCTGCGAGAAGGAGCTCTAGGAAGAGGTCAGTTGCACTGTTTCTTTTCACTCTGCCATTTTGGTTGCATCTCATCCTTGACTTGGCCTAGGGAATTTACTTTTCTGGATCTTAATATTCTCATCTTTGACTAAGGAAAGTTTATAGTAATGGAATCAGGAAAAGGAATGGCAGAATTGAAAGGAACCCCAAAGGTTATCTAGTCCAGTTCCTACTCAAAGTATCTACCACATCCCTAACAAATGGCCATCCTGTCATACTAATAAATAAGCCCACTTCTCCACTGGGTAATAGTGGATGTGGTTCATTAATCTCAGAGTGGAAAAGGAACCCACTATCATTCAGACTTTGACCCATATTGAAATTTGGAGCCAACGCTGAGGCTAGCTCACTTCTCCTGTGTCTATTTCCCACTATGAATGACAGTGTCTCAGGTCACAAATCTGTGTGCATGACATGGTGATTTGCCTGGGAGTTAGAATCCTGAGGTCACTCTTTGGAAGGGGAAAAGGGAGTGGGTACAAGAGAGGAGGGAAGAGTTAGAAAAGTAGACTCCTTACACAGGCCATGGGGAACAGGAGAAAAATATCGCCGTTATCTTTTGTCTTACTTCTCATCACTGATCATACATAAGGGAGTTTTTTCTCTCTGTGGGCTTGTGACAGCCTTCTTTCAAGTAAGGTTGAATTATTGTGCTGATTGACCCTTGACTCAGCTTCCACCAAAGTTCTGATTATACTGGGCTCCTCAAGAGTTAATGATCTTCCAGTGCTTTGAAAGTTGAATTTATCTTTGACCTGACTTCCTCTCCCCCCGCCCCCATCCCCACTGTGGTTAGATGCTCACATAAAAATTGCTCAACTGGTTGATTACCTTAGCTGGTGATTGTTTGTGGGCCTGACACTGGTAGAGTGGCTAACTGTACCCTAGCATCACTTCCACAATAGCCATTGGTAGTGTCTTTTCTATACAGGATGACTCCAAAGCCTTAGTGCAAGTTTTAGGTATCAAACAACTCAGAATTCCAGGAGAGGATCACTGGATTTGTAGAATGAAGGTCTGGTTTCAAATTTCAGTTCTGCCATTTACTACCTTTGTGACCTTGGTTAAATTGCTTAATTTTGCAAGCTTTATCTTTAAAATGGAGGAGGGTTAAACTAGATTAGACCCAATATCTCAGTCAACCCTAAGTCTATGCACTTGTTGGTGTAGGTTATTATTCTTGAGGAAACTGAGGCTCAGAGAGGATTTCTCTAATGGCATGCAGGTAGTTAAGAGCAGAACAGAAACTGGATTCCAAGTCCTCTGACTCCAGATCTTCACTTCTTTTCATTATATGGTGACCAGAAAAAGTCACCAGATCTGAAGATAGATGGTAAGCAATATATGAGATTAATCAGATAAACATGTAAAAGGATTAATTTAAAGCTTACGAAGTGCCAGCTGAAAACATAAAGAAAGGTCGGTTCAATTCACCAAGCATTTATTAAACAACCATTATATGCCAGGAAGAAAACTAGGTATGGGGCATATGAGGTCAAAAATGAAATGGCCTCTGCCCTCAATGAGTTGTGTTTTATTAGAGATAAGCAACATGTACACAGAAAATTAAATGCAAAACATAAATGAAGGAATTTGGGCAGGGTAGGGGAGAACACTACAAAAGGGCCATCAGCAAAGGCCTGGTGGAAGGAGTGGTCCTTGAGCCGAGCTATGGAAGGAACTAGGGATTCTAAGAGGTGGAAATAAGGAGAGAAAACATTCCAGGGATGAGAGACAGAAACAGAAGATGACACAAACATGAAGGGGGAGATGCAATATTATGTATGGGCATGTGGGGGTTGGTAGCCTGCATTTGGTGTAATTGAACTTTTTTTCAATTGTTTCAGTCATGTTCAACTCTTTGTGACTCAATCTGGGGTTTTCTTGTCAAAGGTACTGGAGTGGTTTTGCATTTTTTTTCTTCAGCTCTTTTTACAGTTGAGGACACTGAAGCAATCAAGGTTAAGTGACTTGCCCAGGGTCATAAAGCTAGTATCCAAGGCCAGATTTGACTCCAGGTCAGAGATCTATCCACTGTGCCACCTAGCTGCCCCATAATTGATCACTCAGAGGTTTTAAACAATCCTTTTAGCAAATTGTTTTCCAACATCCCTAGGTAGAAACAATGCTAAGGTGGTTTGGAAGCATCTAGAGGATTAAAAGAAATTTTTAAAAAATATCTAGCAAGAAGGTTAAAAACAATTAGCAAGGAAATTTCTTGGGGTCTCTGGAGTTCTTTCCAATGACTTTCATACTCCTCTTCCCCAAGGGGCCCATAGCTGGGTTTGAGATAAATCTACCTGAGGGTAGTCAGGTCTGTACCACAACTCCCTTGCTTCAAATAGTCTCAGCTGTCATTGTGAGAGAATGTGTATGTGTGGAGGGAGAGGTTAACTCTCTTCTGCCCAATTCTACCAGTATCTTGGTCTACAGCAAGTAGACCAGTTTGGATGAAATATAGATTCCATGGAGGTGGTGAATGAGTGGGTACAATATAAAATTCTTGATTTTAGATTGAAGCCATATTGTAAAAGGCTTAACTGCATAGAGCATGAATTGGAAGGAGGAGAGAGTAGAGTCAAGGAGGGCTATTAGGAAGCTTTTGGAATAATCTATGTGAGAGATGCTAAGGCCCTGAACAAGAATGGTGCCTGTATGAGTAGAGGGGAGGGGATATATGCAAAAGATGTGGAGGGATAATAAACTATGAAAAAGTATCTGCAAATACAAGGAGATTAGTAAAGATTTGAATCAGTCTTGAAGGTTAGGAGAAAAAAAAGGTTCAAATGGAGCTGGGCGTTATAAGCAAGGGAACAGATATTATAGGGGCCCAGGAAACTGTAAACTGGCTCCTAAGTCTTAAGGAAAAATGTCAGTAGTAGCATGTAGTAGTAGTAGTAGTAGTAGTAGTAGTAGTAGTAGTAGTAGTAGTAGTAGTAGTAGTGGTAGCCATGAGAAGACTGAACAAATGATACAAAATATCTCAAAGGATGATAGCTGGAAGGATAAATGACTTATCCCAAATCAGGCTGTAATTTTCCTGAGAATGGAAGAAGCCCATGTGAGTGCAGTGACACATCAAGAAAAGAGAACCTCAGTTCACCCCAGAACAACATTGAAAAACATCTCCTTTAAGAACAAGTTAAAACAAAGCAAACTTTTAAAAGATTAAAGAAAACCATTTTCTACATAAAACATTGAACTTCATAGGATTAAGTTTCAGTCTATGCAAATAGGAATTAAGGACCAATTTCCAGAAAGTGATCAATAAAATATAATTGACATTTTCTTCATTTATTTGCCTTCCAGGAAAAAAAAAAAAGGTCTTTTCTGTTAGTTGCATTTTCAGTCTTTCCTTTACCATCTTAGCCTTATGAGAACATCTATTAATGAAAATGTGTACAATATTTTAAGAATCCCTTCATTTTCAGGCGAGTGCAGGAAGGAACATTACCAAGAGGGGCCGCCTGGGATTTTTCTCTGGGATGTTGAGTCTAGGGGGTGTTGACACTGCTTTGGTGTGTCAACAATGAAGAATCAATCAACAGGCATTTGTTAATCACCCATTATGTCATGAATTATGCTAGATACTGAAGATTTAAACACAGTAAATGAAATAATCCCTCCTCCAAGGAGGTTATGTTCCCCTTTTTAATTAATCACAAAGAATAGGAACGGGGAAGGGTTTGAACCTGTGATTTCATTAAGATGAGGAAATTCATTTTATCTGAAATAAGGAAAATGTGTCTATCAAGGCAGGTTGGCACCTTTTATTCAACTTGTAGTCTTAGACAGTTGCCTGTTTAGTGAGTCACCAATGGCCACACAGCCAAGGTGTTTCAGCGACAGAGCTAGAGCCCAGATTTTCCTGATTCTCGGGTCAATTGTCTACCCACTATACTGTGCTGCCTGAATAATTGGTCAAAATAGGCAGATACCAGATCGGTCAGTGGAGATGAGCTCCTCACCCATTCTATCCTACATTTCTACTGCCAGCTCTCTATATACCCCTCTGTCTTGACCAACACTCTGTCCTCGAAGTTGGCTCCCATTCAATATTAGCCTTGATCTAGTATCCTGAGATCTCTGCCTCATTTTCATGCAATGATATCTTGTTCCTTCCCACTCTGAGAGTTTATTTTATTCCATTTAGCCCCAGGTACAGTTTGTGGTGGTACAAAAATCCCACCGTAGTTAGTGTAGGACTGATATTTTTGGTTCTGTGTTTCTAATTAGTCTGCAGGAGTTCTATCTTTAGGAAGTAGAAATGTGAGCCATTTGGACAATACCACTCTGTGCCTGCTGTATAAGGAAGATAATGTACCTTTTTATCTTGAGGGAATTAAGCCACTACAGCATATGTAATTATGTAAATATTTAAGCCACTTAAATGGTGTTGTCAGTAAGGGAAAGGGAAATAAGAGTTTTCAAAACCTAATTCACTTTTATTACAATAGTGTTGCAAAGTTACTTCCCCATGTGTCTTAGCTGTGAAATAATCAATACCACTTGCTCAAACCAAGCTCTTAAAATAAGTTAACATAAAACTCCAAATAATAATACTTCATATTATATAGAGCTCTATACTGTCTAATGTAAAGTTGTCATGCGTGTTTACCTCAGAACAACCAAGTGAAGCAGCATTAGGCTGTACTCTTTCAGGTCAGATATATATATATTTCCATCTAGGTTGATTGAGTCACCACAGTCATCATAGTCCCCTATGTGCTCCCAATACATATTGGAATTTTGTACTTCTCCAAGGGCCTAGCTGGTGCTCTGTGTACCCCAGTTAAATAAAATTAGCCACAGTAATAATGACGATTATGATGACAATAGTTGTATTATGTTATATTATGTTATAGTACCAGAAGCATATTGGTGACATAAGAAGGGGGCAGGGAAAAATGTCATGAAAAGGATCAGGCAGTTTACCAAAGAAATCCAACCTGTTCTACTGCAGTTTAATTCTGGGCCTAGCTCATTTTCCTTTTACAGTGACTGTCCAAGATAGAAGTACTGAAAGATGAATTCTATAGGTCATCTGTCCAAATTCATATATAATGTGCACAAAACCATTCTTCATCCATAAATTAAAAAAATTCATTCATTCATTTATAAATGCTTTTGTTTATTAATTTATTTGTTCGTTTATTTATCCAAGGGATTTTTCTTGTGTAGATAGGCTGAACTCTTTGGAACAATTATAGATCTCATTTAGGATTCTTCGTTATGTTCAGGGGATGAGGAGGGGATTGGTTAAATCAACACAATGTCCTCCATAATGGAGGACCTCAACAGCTGAGGAGAACTGGCATTCAATTTGAACTTTGCACTGGACATCTCCCATTGAAAAGGTCAGGCAATCATATGAAGAGGTCAGGGAACCATATGTTTTCAGGAGTGCTCCAGACCCCAAAATACCAACATGCCGGGTCCTGCTCGAATGAATTCAACTGAAGCCTTCTCACAGCCAAAAACAAAGTTTATTACAGGTTCACCATATTGGGTTGTCTTAAGATATCATACCCTTTGTGATGTTCATTTTCACAAGTGGGCCAGATTCCATCTGAGGTAGATGGAATCTGAGCACCTTCATGAAGGCAAGATGAAACTTATATACACAAAGATTGTGTGTGTGGGGGGGGATCTGGGGTGGTCCTGAGGTGATGGGAGGAGGGGTTTAGGGAGAGTCTTAAGGAGGAGTCTGATGGGACTGGGATGAGATCAGACTCCAGGAACCAAGAGAATAGGATTAAGGGTGGGAAGTAGCTGAAGGCTGCCTGGAGATATCAGACAATGCAGGGCTAGGCTAGCTTAAGGCTAACAGATTTGGGACATAGACACTTTGATAGGATCAAGGGTGGAAACTAGCCAGACAATGGAGGACTAGGCTAGATTAAGAGTAACCTAGCCTAGAGATTGGGGCCTAGCAATGAGGAAAGGCTTATGGCCTCAGGCAAACGCTTCATCTAGTGAGAAGATTCAAAGGGAGTTCAAGGGGGCTCCCACAATCTAAACCTCATCACTATGACACCAGCAAACAGTTTGGCCAAGTATGTTATCCTATTTTATTTCTTTCTTGATATAAGAGCATAAAAACCCCAAGTTACTTCTTTTGAGGCATCTTATATGATTTTAACATGCCAATGGCAATGTTTTATTAGAGGAGAGCTTGCAACTGGCATTTGTTTCTACCAAGACCAAAGAATAAGGGCAGAGAGACTTCACATGTTAATCAATAAAATGGTCAATAAACATTTATTAAGCATCTATTATGTGCCAGGCACTGTGCTAAGTGCTGAGTATTTTTTACAATTTTCAATCAATTGTATAATGCTAAAAATGTAGTGTGATGCACAGTATTACTTCCTGCCTATACCTGTCTGCCCATTTCCTTCTCATAAAATCATTACTGATGCTCTGTATACATACATATATATACATATATATGTATATATATGTATATATATATATATATATGTATATATACAAATTATTCTCATACATTTTTTGGTGGAGTAATGGAAAATAAGGCTATAGTTCTGTGGTTATTGATATTCTTTTGGTTGTCTTTCTACTAAATAATAGTAATATTTTTCAGTGCCTTCGGTATGCTCCATTCTTTTAGAAACCTTTGAAAATTGGTCTCTATTTTGAAACTGTGCTGCTTCCATCACAGATCTCCCATATGTGTATTTGGTCCAGTCTCATTTGTTTTCTTCAGTGCCGTTCCCATTTCTTCATAAAGCACATATGGGACTATGATGACTGTGGTGACTCAATCGACCTAGATGGAGAATACTGTTATAAAAATCTTTATTTTTCCATTTTCATCTGTTTCTTTCCTCCTGCCAATTTCATCCTTAAATGCACTTTGGATGACTTGAGTTGGTTGGGTTTTTTCCCCAAGCTCTTTCTAAATATGTTTTTGCTCCCATTGCTCTTCACTGTTTGTGAGGTGATATAGCTCATAATCGTCCATCATCCTTCTCTGAAAGATTTTATAGATGACTTTACATTCTAAATGAGTAATACCCTAGCATGCCAGCTCACTCCATTTGGCAAAGATACTGACTGTTTGCTGAATGAGACTGTTCCTAGACTAGGTATATTGGATTCCTTGTTATGGCAATTTATTTGTATCATTTACACTTGCTTCGAAAATAGTTATAATCAATGTCAACATCTGTTCCTCCTTCCACTGACAGCTTGTTTTAATAGGTCATGGAGTTGTTTTAATTTGATTTTTTTCTCATTTTTAGTCTTTTAATTTTCAAGTAATTTTGATCTTTAAGAAGTCAGTGGGGGGAGAGGATTCTGGGAAGATGGCTGAATAGGCGAGAAAATTTCAAGCTCTCAAGATTTTCCTCCATGAAAGACATAAAATAGACTTCTGGGTGAACATAGAGCTGTGAAAACAAGTAAGAGAAGGAATAGAATAGGGATGCTCTTGTGACAATCTTAGAAGACCTGAAGAAAAACCCCAGGACTAGATTTGCTAGGAGGTCTGCTCTAACAATTAGCAGCAAGCTGCTTAAACAAAAAGCTGTAAGCCCTGGGGCGGGTATTGGTTTGAGAGGTTGCCTCAGCCTCAGCTGTAGGAACTTTTACTCCCACCCTCAAGGAGAATTGGGCTTGTGAGCTGGGGAAGATCTAGGGAACCTCTGCTGACAAAGAACAGCAGCTGTGCTGCAGAGAGCTGTGGGGGAGAGAAGGAACCAGCACAAGCCCGGTGAGTGTAGAAGCAGTGGGGCAGGGCACTGCTGGCTATGGGCACTTACAGCAGGCTGGAGGTCTTGGTTTGAGTTCAAGTTCAGAGGGGATAACTGAAGGGGATCAGAAGCCAGAGGCACCATCCCCCATACTCCAGGACTAGAGGTGATTATAAAAACTAAATTATTATCAACACAATGCACAGGCAAAGCAGAAAGAATCCAACTATAGAGAGCTACTATGAGAATAAAGACCAGGGTTTGTCTTCAGAGGAGGATACTGAAACAAAGAAACCCTTTTTTACCCCAAAGAGTAATGTCAAATGGTCACCTGCCCAAAAAGAATTCACTGAAGAACTTAAAAAAGACTTTAAAAATCAAATGACAGAGATGGAGGAAAAATTAAAAAGAAAAATAATACAAGAAAAAACAAGAAGATTATGACAAGAAAGTCAATCAACCAGAAAAGGAGATCCAGAATTTCAAGGAAGAAAATGACTCCTTGAAAATCAGAATTGGACAAGGGGAAACTAGTGAAGTTATAAGAGATGAAGAAAATTTTTTTAAAAAAAGAAAAAGAATGAAAAAGTAGAAAAGAATGTGAAATATCTGACCTAAGAAAAATGGTAGATCTATAGAACAGATCAAGAAGAGAAAACATAAGAACAACTGGATTACCTGAAAGTTCTGATCAAAAAAAGAATCTCGATACAATAATACTTGAAATCAAAGCACTAGAAAAAGGGAAAGTAGAAATAGAAAAAAAAATTCACCAATCACCACCTGAAAGAGCTCCTACAAGGAAAAATCACAGGAATATTATAGTCAAACTCCCAAAGCTACACATCAAGGACAAAATATGATGAGAAACAAGAAAAAAAAAATTATATGTGGTAGAACCACAATTAGAATCACACAAGACCTAGCACTGGTAACACTAAAATGTCACAGGTCTTGGAATACTATATATGGAAGAGTGAAAGAACTGGGCCTCCAGCCAAAAATATCATACCCAGCAAAGCTAAGCATGCTTTTTAATGGAAAAAAATAATAATTTGATTAACTGTCAGACTTTCAGGACTCTGCTAAAACAAAAAAA
>JAQQSZ010017293.1:0-10834 GCA_028646595.1 Phalanger gymnotis | reverse complement strand
AAATAATCCAGTGTGACTCATGTATAGATTGTATGGAGAGGAATAGTATTATTTAACAAATTTCTGGCCAAATACAATTATTGAGCAGGGCATAATTTCTCACTTTCTGGAAATACATCTTCACGTTACATTTACAACAACACTAAAAATCAATTTCATTCCAGGGCATGGTGTGCTTCGTAATTCATTACATTATGAAAATTCTATAAGCAGAAAAGGCACGTTTTAAAGGAAACTGATATAAAAGAGGTTTCATAAGTTATAATAAGGAGTCACATATTAAAAAGTCAGTCATGTATTCCAATTCAATTCAATAAACACTACATTCCTATTATGTGTCAAGCATTTTCACAGTACATCTCAGGTTGAGACATTGTTAAAACCAGCAAACTAAATGGGTTACAAAAGTAGAAGTTTATCGACTCATGAAGACTTGGAAGGTTCCTTCCAGTCTTAAATCTTTAATTCTATGACATAGCCAAGTAGGGAATTTTGGCACTTTAAATAAAGTACCCAATTTGGCTTTTGCTACAGTTTGTAAATAGAGTGCTCTATTTTTGAGCAAGCATGGCTACAGTAGAAAGTAGAGAAATTGATGTAAAGAGTCATAAGAAACCCAGAAAATAGCCAGGGGCATTTGTTTCTAAAAATCATCATGTTTTGATCGTATATGCATCTAATATGAATTGCAAGGAGCTTTCCTCATAGAATAGCAGAATTACTTCATCTAACATTTGGAAAAGAGATTTTACGGTCACAAAAGATTTCAAAATTAGGGTTAAAATTGTGTCCAGGCAAGCACAATGAACAGTTCTAGTACTGTATCTATATTAAATAATAAATTCCTGTTTTGGTTTTAAAATCTTTTGGCCTAACATTTGGAAACCTCGTCCTGCCTCCCCCTCCCCCTGCAGCTAATTAGAGCAATCTGGATCCTTGCCTTTAAAAAACATATATAACTATTAAAACAGTGAATAAGTGTGGAATTCTTAGGAAATTAACACATATACTATTTTAAAATGAATGTGAATGAGGCAAGGGGAGAGAGAGAGAGAGAGAGAGAGAGAGAGAGAGAGAGAGAGAGAGAGAGAGAGAGGTAAGTTTTTGCATTATGGTATTATCATTGTAATGCAAGAAAACTGCATTAAGAAATTGAGGTAACCTGTAATAACCATTTTATGAGTAATATTTAAAACCCATCTATTGCTATAACTTTCTCTATGCCAAATGACAAGCAATGATTAAAGGGTGCTTAGTTAAACCCTCATAGGGCTAACCCATATTTTAAGGGGGATGAAAGATGTTCAGATGCTCATGCACACATATTCTGAAATATAAAAGCCCAGTTTATGCACCTGGTGACATAATTATCAGTAGCCATAAAGTTTCACCTAAAGAGATTTGCTGTAATTCTAGGTACTGGCCCAACTTTGAATGAAACATTTGCTCCTCTCTTGGTAGTTATAAATGTCCAGCCTTTTCTAAACAGGTTTGAGAATAATTAGTTCTTGTGGCTAATTCATATGCAGCTAAATAACTGCAGTATAAATTAGAAATAGTCTTGCAGAAATTAAACTATCACTGAAATATAAGGAGCAGCAGACCAGAAGCAGTGACAAACAACCTAAAGTTCAGAATTTATTCTCTGATTGTTTTTATAATTCTCAATAAGAGCCCAAAGTTATATCACAATCCATAATTTTGATCATACTGTGTTTTGAAGGACACTTCTCCAGTATAGCAAACTTGATATATAAATAAAATAGGGGTAGTTATGTGGAGCAGTGGCTAGATCCTTGGCCCTGCAGTCAGGAAGAACTGAGTTCAAATCAGGCCTCAGATACTGGCCAAGTCATTAAATGTCTGTTTGCCTCAGTTTCCTCATCTGCAAAACGAGGATAATACTCTCATCTAACTCTGTTGTGAGAATTAAATGAGATAACAATTGTACACTGTTTAGCATAGCCCCTGGCACATAATGGGCTCTATACAAACGTTAGTTACTACTCCTACTACATTTAAAAAAAAAAAGATCACACTGAGCTCTGTCTCTAAGTAGCTGTGTGATCTTGAGTTAATCTCCAAACTTTTTTAAGCCCCCCTTTTTTTCTCTCATCTATAAAACAATGGGATTGGAAAAGACAATTTCCGAGACCCATCACAGCTTTAAAAGGGTATTATACTAGGCTATAGTAACTCAACTTCTCATCTGTCCTCTACTACTTAAAGTAGACCATTGGTATGGAAAATGCTAATGGCCACAACAGTTGCAGGGATTTCAGAAGAAACTGGAGGTTAGAACTGGTTGCATTTAACAAATATAAAGGTATTTATGACTAAAGAACATCAGAGAGAAGTAGACTGAGATTATTCATTTCTTCATTTGATCCCCTGCTCCAGTTTTGAATTGTTACAGCATGAACTCTGGTCCTCTCCTCTGGTCAACCTCTTTTCAGACTTTGCAGCGATCCTGGATTTGTTTCTATTTCTGCCCCATACACCACCCTCTTATTTCTGGACCATACGGTTAAGGACCTTCTGGTTCCATGACCCATATTCCTAGGCTCTCTCATCTCTAATCCATCTTTCACATAGCGGCCAAATTGATTTCCTAAAGCACAAATCTGACCACGTTATTTCCCTACTCATTAAGATCCATTCAATCTCTATTGCCTCAAGGATCAAATATGAACTCTTCTTTTTGGCATTTAAAACCTCATACAGCATGGCCTCAACTTCCCTTCTCAAATTTACTATGTATTACTTCCCTCTAGGTACACTATATTCCAGTTAAAGTAGATTTCTTATTTCTCTTAAAGGTCCTTCATCTCTGACCTTGATGCCTTTGTACCAAGAATGCTCTCCGTCTTCACTTCTGTCTCTCAGAATCCCTTGTTTTCTTCACGGCTTAGCCTCTATATGAGACTTTTCTTGATTTGGCAGTTGTGTGGAGTAGTAGACATAGTGTTGGCCTTGAAGTCAAGAAGATGGGTTTGAATTCTGCCTTAGGTAGCATTAGATAAGCACAAGAATTTCCCAGCTTAGACATGCCAGATACCTTTACCACATATCCACAAACCACAGAAGTTTTGATCCTGCTTAGATAGCACCTACAGGGGCAGGACCAGGGGAGAAAAGAATCTAAATTCTTCTGAAAATATGGACAAATTAGTCTCCCTATTCTTATCCCATTTTGTAAAGTCCTTTGTTTTCTATTGAGAATGATTGCTCAAGCTGGGGTCATCTTTTACATTATTGAGGTAAGCAGGGTTCCATTAGTATGCTGATAAGAGTTTTCTGTTTTGTTTTATATTTGAAACTGATTGAAAGATTCTCTTGATCCCCTAAATGATCAATTTATTTATTAGTGGAATTGTCAAGTCTGAGAAATAATTATTATCTCTTCATGAGACACTATGTACATGTCAGAAAACCTAACCAAAAGCTTGATTGGTTTAAAAAAGATGTAGCATTAAAAGCTATACTTTCTCAAATACCAATAACAAATCAGATTATTATCAAACAGCATGGCTGAGGCAATAGGGTAGCCTATAACTTTAGTTGCCCTTCAAAGTCACTTCCAACCATAAGTCTATGATTCTACTTGAAGTTTTAGATTGCTATGAAGCTTAAGGGTTAATTATAAATGAAAAAAAACCCCAGTATTTTTATAGATCCAAAGCAAGCCAAAGTAATTTGTTGAAAAAGATCATGGATTTTTATGTAATCTAAGCACAATAGAAAAAAATTTGGTACTGATAAACTGATTCTTGTCTTAAATGAAATGTTATTCTTACTAAAATAATAATGATTATTTTGTTGTTTAGTCTGTTGTGTCTGACTCTTTGAAATCGCATCAACCATAGCATGCCAAGCCCTTCTATCCTCCACTATCTCTGGAAGTCTGTCCAAGTTCATGTTCACTGCTTCCATGATACTATTTATCCATCATGTCCTCTGCTATCCTCTTTTCCTTTTGCCTTCAATCTTGCCCAACATCATGGTCTTTTCCAGTGAGTCCCATCTTCTCATTATGTGGCCAAAACATTTATGCTTCAGCCTCAGTATTTTACCTTCCAGCAAATAGCCCGAATTACTTTCTTTAAATATTGACTGATTTGATCTCCCTGTTGTTCAATGGACTTTCAAAACTCTTTTCTAGTAACACGATTCAAAAATGTTGATTTTTCACCACTCAGCTTTCCTTATAGTCCAACTCTGATAGCCACACCTTGCTACTGGAAAAAATCATAGCTTTGACTATTACGGACCTTTATTGGCAAGGTGATATCTCTGTTGTTTAGTATGCTGTCCATATTTGTCACAGCTTTTCTTCTAAGGAGCAAGCATCTTTTAATTTCATGGCTGCAGTTGCCATCTGCAGTGATATTTGAGATTGAGAATATAAAATCTGACACTGCTTCCATTTCTTCTCCCTCTATTTGCCAGAAAGTAATGGGAAGAGTTGCCACTATCAATGAAATGTGAAGGCCATCCAATGTGAGACAGGCTTTCAAAAACTCAAATGGATCTATGATCTCATTCATATAGATGTCACCTCCAATGATGTTGACTATGGCCCATCCATGCTACCAATCCCTTTGCAACCATGTTTGCCAATAAGTCTGCCCATATATTGAGGGCCTTCCTTGCTTTCTCCAAGTGTCACAGAGATATGTGAGTAGGGCACTGTACAAAATTTGATTACACTTAGTTTTACAAGGAAAACCTTGAGTACAAAGCTGAAAGGGCTTCCTTTATTTGTCAGGGGTATTTTTGCTAGAAATGACTGTAGACATTTTACGTCTGGATTTCAGTATGACATTTGACAAAGTTTCTCAGGATATCCCTATGGGTAAGATGAAAAGATATGGGCTGAACAATATTACAGTAGCTGGCTGATGAACAGATCAATGTTAGCTTAAAGGAGGTCTCTCATGGCATACCTATAGGGTTCTGTCTTCAGCTCAGTTATATTTAATATTTTTTATTGGTGACATGGATGAAAATAATAATGGCAAGCTTATCAAATCTGAGGATGACACAAAGCTGGAAAGGATAATATTAGGTTGGAAATATCTGTATATGCTGGAAATATAGGCTTTTTAACAAAATAAATTTGAATAGGAATGAATAAAATGTCTTGTACTTAGGTTTAAAATATCAACTGCAAAATATGGGATGGAGATGGGGGTGGGAACCAGGCTTGACAGCAGCTCATGTGACTTATGGGCTACCATTAAAAGCAAATTAAAAAAAAATCAACAGCATGAAATGGTAACCCTAAAAGCCACATGAATCTTAGACTATATTAATAAAAGTACAGCGTCCAGATCATTCATTCAACAAACATTTATCAAAAGCATTGGGTAAATAATGATGAGAACAATCATGGTGGGGATGGTGGTAAGAGAGAGAATGAAGTGTACACTGATAAGTAGAATAAAAAGTGAGATGAGATGGGGCCAAATACAAGATCATGATAAAGTACTCCTAGAAAACTTGAGGAGGGAAAGAATATTTGTATCTTGGAAGGTCAGGCTAGGCTTCGTGGTGGCAGTAGAAACTGACTTGAGCTTTGAAGGATAATCCTAAGAGTCAGAAGTGAGAAGTGACAGGGACAGCCTGTGTGAGTGCACGGAGATGGAAAATAGTGTGTTGTGTTTTAGAAATGCTGGATTTGGGATGTAGTTACTAGTCCAGTTTGGCTGGAATGTGCCTAGTACATCATGAAAAGGAGCATTATAAAAATTAGGGTGGAAAAGTAGACTGGAATCAAACGCCAGGCTAAAGAATTTGTATTTCATTGTATTGGCACTAGGGAGTTACTGAAAAGTTGGAGGAAAGGAATAATATGATAAAAGCAATACTTTAGGAGAGAAGTTCTTCACTTGGGACTTGTGAACTTCTAGTTAATTTTATTGATGTGTTTCAATATAATTGGTTTCCTTTGTAATCCTATATATTTTATCTTATGCATTTAGAAACATTATTCTCTGAAGGGGTCCATAAGCATCACCAGACTGGCTGATTGATAATTAATTTATAAAATTATGAAATGGGAGCAAGCATACCCTATTCTTTGGGTAGCTTGCCAGGAAAGTCCATGATGGCAGTGGGAAACAGGGCTGTAATCATACTTTAATAAGGTACAGTGGGTATAGGGGAAAATGGCATATAAAGTACAGAGATAAATACCAAAAAAAGAGAGTAGTACAGAGGCAGATGGTGTGGGTTTGGGGGGATAGGATGATGAAGGAAGGCAAACAGCTGGGGAGAGGCACAGATAATCATTCATATATTATATTATATTATTGTACATATATTGTATTGTATTATATTGTATTAAAGTTGGTTGTACTTGGCAGCATAGACCCAGATAGAGACAGAAGAGGGCTCAGGAGGAAGGAGTTTGAATTTTCATTTTTATGAGATTTGGGGGGAACAGACTAAATCTTATCTGCACCAGCTTGGGGTTGGTTTATTAACACATTCATGAACTCTCAAAGTTGTTGGTAAAGCTTTAAAGTTAAAATACCATGTCATCTCAGAGTTATCAGCACCATTTGGTTATTTGCTGGTCTTATTAAGGATATCAGGAACTCATCTGGAATTTACATATCAGAGAAACAAAAGGCTCTGACAGCAAAGCCTAGATGACTTTCCCTGATTCGGCATATATTACCAGGATGTGATATAATACAAGCTGCACATTATGCTCCTTTGATCTTTGGAGATGGTTCGCATGTGACTTTTAGGTTCTCTTTTGTAATACTGCTTCATGCCATGACACTTTAGACTTGCTACTTATAAGCCTACTATATTGACTACAAGGGGTGTGGTGGTGGTGGTTGTCAGGGGACCAGAACAAGATATTATTTTAACACACTAACAAAGAGGCCCAGACACAAAAAAGTTAGGAACCCCTGCCTTAGAAAGATTACTTTAGCAGCTTTAGAGAGGAATGATTGGAAGGGGCAAGGTTGATGGGTTAGGGACAGTTAGTACTCACAGTGAGAACTTGAAAAGACCTTAGCTTAAAAGAGCCAAGGTCTCCCACTGCATCTTGGGCCATCTCTGGATGTACTGATTGATATCTGGCCACTGGACCCAGATGGCTCTGGAGGAGAAAGTGAGGCTGGTGACTTTGCACAGACATCCCTCGCTCAAATCAAAGTCAATTGCAAGTCACGTCATCATCTCCCTGATGTCATGGTCTTCTTCAAGAATGAAGGACAAACCACAACACAAGTTCAGGCAAGAGGAGGTGGGGCATGAATACCAGTGGGGGTCATGTGAATTGTGGAGAATGGGTTGGAAAGGAGACATGTTTTGGAGGCAGAATCATCAAAACCTGGAAACTGCCTGGATTTGGGGGCTGTTTTTTTTCTTTCTTATTTCTCCCTTAGCACTTAGGACTGAACTTGAGAATCAAGAGAGATGTAGGTTTGAATTTTGCTTGTAATACTCTCTGTAAAACTGTGGATGAGATACTCCACCTCTTGGCAGGACAGCTTCCTCATCTATAAAATGGGGACACATTATCACAGGGCTTTTGTGAGGAAGGAACAAAATCAGGTAGGTGAGATGATGTTAAGAAAAATGTTTTGCAATCGTTAGTGTACTCTATAAATAAATGCCAACTATTATCACTGGCACGTAGTAGGTATTCAGTAAATCCCTGCTTGATTTTTTTTTATGCCTTATGCAACAATAATTTTAGAGTTAGAAAGGATCTTAGAGATCATCTATTATAACCCTTTATTTTACAGGTGAGAAAACTGGGTACCAGAAACATTATGTTGAAGTTAAATTTCTGACAAGTGATCATTTGAATGCCACTAGGGAACTTATTTTCTCCTGAGACAGCTCAGATTTTGCAGATAGTTCTAATTGTGAGAAAGTATTTCCTTACATCTAGGCAGAATTTGTCTTTTGGCAAACTCCATCTAGCGTTCCTGTTTCTATTTGCTGGAGCCACAAAGAAAAAGTCAAATCCCTTTTCCTTGGAAACAGCTACTATTTCCACCTCAAGTCTTATTTTATCCAGGTCAATCATCCTTTTATTGCATGGTATATGATCCATATTAGAAAATAGCTGATCATAAATTACTAATTCAAATTATATATATATATATATATACATATAGAATTACTTTGCTGCACTTATAACTCTTAATTTATAGTTATATTAACTATTTTTTTATATGATCATATAGATATCAGGGAAAATAAACTAATCTACTGTTGACAATGCTAAAATATGTGCAACAAAAATGATGTATTAAATTCTATAGTTCTAAAGTGATGTGCATCCTCCTATAAGAAATCTTTAAAGAATAAATATGCTATAAGATGTTAGAAGTGGTACATAAAGGCATCATGGTATGGTGGAGCCATTCTTGGAATTAGCAAGACCTAGATTCAAGTCTTACCTTTGATACACATTGGCTATATTACCCTGGGCACGTCCCTTGAGTACCTGAGGCAACTCTCTTGAAGTTGTAGAAAATGCTCTACTGAACACTGGTGGAAGGAATTTCCTCACCTGGGAGTTTCCTGTACCAAAGAAATCACAAGCCTGGTCCCTACCTGTATCCCTGTTCCTACAGTAGTGATAGGAGATTTTCTCTAAAGTGTTTACCTTGTACTAGAACTCTAACATTGGTTTGGAGGCATTCCTGATATGTTTTTCACATGTATGCAAATGTTTCCAGATTTCTCTCTGTCTTGAACTCATTCTCAAGCTCCAGATATCTTTACCTGAATTTCTTACCAGCCCAACAAGTCCACAAACAAAATGATTTACCACCTCCCTGCCCCCATATATCCAAATTTGTTTCTCATTATTTCACTATTTCACTCAGTGGTTCTACCTTTCATATGCTCTCCCATATTTAGAACCTTGGACTTATCTTAGATTCTTCTCTCTTCCTTTGACACTTATTAACCAGAAATAATTAGTCTTCCCATGTTTCTTTGAAACCATCCCCTTCATCATTTCTTACAGCACAATAATACTCCAGAATATTCATATTCCATAATTTGTTCAGCTATTCCCCAATTAATAGACACCCTCACTTCCTTAGTTTTCAGTTCTTTGCCATCTCAAAGAGTTGTTATAAATATTTTTGTATATATGGTTCCTTTCCTGTGTTATGCTTTCTACCATCATCATCATCAACTTCCTTAATGGATGTTCCAAGTTTACCAGCAATATATAATAAGCATAATGGGAGAGAATCATTAAAATCTGTCACATCTTCATGACATACACACACACACACACACACACATATATATGTGTATATATATACATATACATGTACATGTATATATATATATATATATATATATATATATATATATATATATGTATATATGCTGAAGTCAAATCTTCCTTATAACCAGGATAGGATTGAGCTGAGAGAAATAGTTGTTTTTTTCCCTTAGACCCTCTTTGTAATGACCTCCATTTCAGATTTGTTCTTACTTCATCTTCTCATTAGGTTTCCTACTCTTCTGAGTAGCACAAAGAGAAGAGTTAAGATATGTGGCTCAACTTTTTCACTAAATTTCATACAACCCAAATTGTTTAATTAAGAAAGGAAAATAGTTAAGACTTACTGTTTATGTTATGATCCTAACTGTAATCTATCTATCTATCTATCTATCTATCTATCTATCTATCTATCTATCTATCTATCTATCACTGTTTGCTTTTGAAATTTTTTGAGGGGGGATAGCATTTGACCCTGATTTTTGGTTTATACTACACCTCAAATTATGCTAGTTCTTTTTAATGGAAAATACTAGTCAAATATCAAGTGATTCTTTCTATACTCTTGAAGTGAACATAATCTATTTTCCTAGGGTTTCCTAGAGCACTGAGAAATTAAATGACTTATGTAGAGTCATAGGAGTTGAATACGAGTCTTCTGGGCTTCAAAGTCAGCTCTCTATTTACTAAGCCACACTGCCTCTCATGCATTCTATATGGTTGGGTGTGTGTGTTTATACACACTCACACACATATATATGTAAGTGTATACAGAATAAATACAAAGAAAATTAATAAAAATAAAGACAAAATAATTAACTTCAAAGTAGGTTGGGAGGGAGGCCACTAGTAGTTGGGTGGATTAGGAAAGACTTCATGAAGAATGTGGTACTTGAGCTGCATTTTGAAGAAAAATAAGGATTCTGTGCAATGAAGATGAGGAGGGAGTACATTTTAGGCATTTATGGTGATCAAATCCAAAAGACACAGAGACAAGAGATGTAATGTCATGTGAGGAACAGAGAGAAGACCAACCTGGATGGATCACACAGTATGAGTTGAGATATAACCAAAATTAAGGCTGGCAGGAGCTTAAAAAGGGTTTTAAAATCTAAACTAAGTTTATTGTATAGCTATAAAAGCTACAGAATGATTTATCCAATGTTTTAAAGGAAATATGGAGACATACAAGTTTACTGATCAAGGAAGTGACAAGGTCAGATCTATTTTTAAAGAAAATCAATTTGAGTGAGGCAGCTATTATAGTCATCAAGGCAAGTGGTGATGAGGGCCTGAACTAAGGTGGTAGCCACTGAGTAGATAGAAGGGGTCAGATGAAAGTCATGTTGTAGAGTTAGAAACAACAAAGTTTTTCAACTTATTGGATACGTGATGCAAAGGAGACTAGTGGATCAAGGATAATGCCCCCTCTGACTCCACAGAGGTCTTCTATCAGACCTGAACATCCCTTTGTTAGGGATGCTGTGGAAGATTCCTGTTTAGGTGTGTGTTGTTAAGCAAAATTGTCTCATTAGCATGGCTTTTGTTTCTTTC
>JAQQSZ010017292.1:0-10834 GCA_028646595.1 Phalanger gymnotis | reverse complement strand
ATCATTCACTTAGTTCAGGGGAAAAAGCCAGCACCCTGAACTTCGGAGCAAAATACAAGCAAATTACAAACATCAACAGACAGACCTTATCTGATTCAAATCATAATACATAGTTACCAATACCAACATCTGGGTTTCAAAGCTAGGGGGCAGTTTGCAGTTTGCCCAGAGTCTCAACACTCCTTCCATGAGTGTGCCCCAAAAATCAAATGCTGAGCTCTCCTCAGTTATATGCAGTTTGGAGCCCTGAAGGCTTTGACCTCACCCAGGCTGGGTCTGGGAAAGTTCTCCATCCCCAGGATCATATACAAATCAATGACTCCTACTTGTCTCAGTGCTGAGAAATACTCCAAGACAAAAAGATCCCACTTTATCTGCCCCATTCAAACAAAGGACAGAATCATTAAAGGCACTTAAGAGAAGAAAAGCAAAATGTCCCACTTTAATTACTGTTACACTTGGTCAATGCTGTGCTAGAGTGAAATAAAAAAAAAAAAAACCTCAGGCTGTGAAGAGAACAAAACAAGAAACCAGGAAACATTCAAGGTCACTGGCATTGGAAATATACTATCCACATGGTCTGTTCTATCCAGCAGCCTTATATGTGTTTCCAAGACCACTCAAGTGTTGTTATCAATGCAAGTTTTGCATTGCTACCAATCATTTGCCAAATGTACCTATGGATGGGAGACACTGTGCTCTGTACTGTTAAGTTACAAAGTATAAAGTGCCATCAGCCCTGTCCTCAACACATTACAAACTATTTTGGAAGATAGTAGATATAGAAGAGATATAGATAGAGATACTTAAATATTTCAAAAGAGCAATCAATAAGTATTTATTAAGTACCTACTATGGACAGCACATAAGTATTAGGCATAAGGGATAATAAGATAAAAGGAAACAGTCACCGCCTTCAAGAGCTTTACATTTTAATGGCAGAATATAACATGTTCACAGATAAGAATGTGTATGTATACATACATACACACATAGGTATCTACATATTTGTACATGTGCATGTATATCATATGTGTAGATTATATCTATATTCTACACACATATATGCATACATATACATATACATAAGCACTGTTTATACACACATATATGTGTACATATAAATACACACATATATGAAATACAAAGACATTGATGACATACAGTAAGAACAAATTGGAAAAAGCCTCTTGAAGGAGATGTCCCTTGAGCTGATACTTGAATAAAGCAAGGAAATCCAACAAGTATGTGTGAAGAGGTAAAGCATTCCAAGCACTGAGGGCAGCTTATTCAAAGGCATAGAGGCTAGGGATAGACTTTATTCTTTGGAGAAAATAGCATGCAGGTCAGCCTGGCTTCAATACAGAGTGTGTAAGGGGGAATAATATGTAATCATTCTCTAGTAATAGGCTAGAGCCCCATTGTAAAGGGTTTTAAATGTCAAACAGGAGTTTGAATTTTATCTTAGAAGCAAAGGAGAGTTACTGAAGTTCTTGAGAAAGAGGGTAATGTAGACTGACTTGTATTATAGAAATGCCTATTTGGCACCTTTGTGAAGGCTGGTTTGGAGAGAAAAGTGGCTGAATTCAGGGGAATGAGTTAGAAGGTTATTTTAATAGTTCAAGTGAAAAGTGATGAAAGTGACCAGGTGTGAGTGAAAATAAGGGCATAGATGTAAGAGATGATGCAGAGGTAGAATCAGTAAAACTTGTAAATTAATTGGATATAGGGTATATGGGAGAAGGAGAGGTAGAGAAGGACTCCAAGATTGCAAGTCTGAGTAACTGTAAGAAGTTCTGAGGCTGAATAGGATGAATTTGGGTGGGGCGGGGGGGGAGGCAAAGAGTTTTATCATAGATATGTTAAGTTTGAGATTCCCATAGGACATGAACTTCAAAATTCCCATAGGCAGCTTGTAATATGGGACTAGAGCTCAGGAGAAAGAGTTGGGGGTGGGGGGAATATGCAGATCCGTGAGTCATTTGGATAGAGATGACATTGGACCAATGAGAAGTGAAAAGGTCACTAACAGAGAGTCTAAGCAGAGAAAAGAAGCGGTCTCAAAACATTTGTAGTGGAGCAATAGAGATCAATGGCAGCTTGTGGATTTGAAGTCCCCAACATCTGTCTGTTGGAGTCTCTGTGAACTAATGGACTGCATTGTGCTTCAAAAGATGGTTCTTTCTTCTTCCTTCCGAAAGGAAAGAGTTAACAGAAATTTCTAGAGAAATGAAACGTGAGCAACATGTTCATGGCAAGATGTGGCAGCCCAGTTGGGAATGAGGTTGGAAGAATAGCCTCCTACTAGCTTCATGGCTACTTACGCTAATGAAACTGCTGTGGCGGTCACTGACTTGCAGGAAAGAGAACTCTGGAGCCAAAAGAAGAAAGACTATAAAGGCTCTCTGGGTGTCAAACAGCAAATGAAACTTCAACCTCTTGATATTTTACTTAGCTTACTTATTCACTGGTCTTTCATACCATTTCTTGTCTTAAAAGGAAAGAAAGAAATACTGCTTACTTTCTGTAATGATCAAGTGTCCTCAAAAAAACAAATGAGTTTCTTTAACATATTGTTCAGTGTGTGTGTGTGTGTGTGTGTGTGTGTGTGTGTGCGTGCGCGCGTGTGCGCATGTGTAAAAATCTCTGAAGAGGGAGAGAGGGAGGAAGAAGGGGAAAGGGAGGAAGAGGGGAGGGGGAGGGAGAGGGAGAGAGACAGAGACAGAGACAGAGAGAGACAGAGACATTGAGAGACAGAGAGAGACAGAATGGTGAGGTGATGTCTGATGAACAGTGATATTACTGACTCATAGTTATTTAAATTCTCTAAGTCAGTAAAACCCAAATGAATTCTGACCTAGACAATGAATGAGCTAAATAGGTATATTATAGGGGAAAAGGAAGCTCGGTAAGAAGAAACTTCTCTCTTGGATCATCCGATGCAGTTAGACTAGAGAAAATCTCCCTCTTTATTATTCTTTCCTTTTTTTTAAATCTAGAAGCTAGTTTTATTTTTTAAAAAGTAATTGATTGATTGATTAATTAATGTTTTGTTTACAACACGCAGTTGCACAAGTTTTTGAGTTCCAAATTTTCTCCTCCCCTCTTCTCCCCCCCAGACCACATATAACCTGATACAGGTTCTACATATACCTTCACATTAAACTTATTTTCCCAATAATCAAGCTGTAAAGAAGAATTATAACCAATGAAAAGAACCATGAGAAATATGAAACAAAATCAAAAATAAAATAAAATTTCAACAAAAGAGAGAGCATATAGTTTGCTTCAATCTGCATTCAGACTCTGTGATTCTTTCTCTGGATGTGGATAGCCTTTTCCATCATGAGTTCTTTGGAACTGTCTTAGAACCTTGCATTGTTGAGAAGAGCCAAGTCTTGAACCTTTAAGATTCTCTAAGTAAATCATCATATCATCTGCAAAGAGTGATAACTTAGTTTCTTCTTTGCCTATTCTAATTCCCTCGATTTCTTTTTCTTCTCATTGCTAAAGCAAACATTTGTAGTACCAAATTGAATAATAGGGGTAATAATGGACATCCTTGTGTCACCTCTGATCTTAGTGGAAATGCATCTAGCTTATCCCCATTACATATAATGCTTGCTGGTGGTTTTAGGTAGATGCCACTTATCATTTTGAGGAAGACTCTGTTTATTCTTATGCTTTCTAGGGTTTTTAATAAGAATGGGTGTTGTATTTTTTTTCAAAATATTTTTTCTGCATCTTTTGAGATAATCGTATGGTTTCTGTTAGTTTTGTTGTTGATATGATAAGTTATAGTGAGAGTCAGCCTAATATTGAACCAGCCTTGCACTCCTGGAATAAATTCTACCTAGTCATAGTGTATTATTCTCATGATAAGTTGTTGCAATCTTTTTGCTAATATTTTATTTAAAATTTTTGCATGCATATTCATTAGGGCAATTGGTTTATAATTTTCTTTCTCTGTTTTGCATCTTCCTGGTTTAGGAATTAGTGCCATATTTGTGTCATAAAAAGAATTTGGTAGGACTCCTTTTTCACCTTTTTTCCCAATAGTCTATAAAGTATTGGAATTAACTGTTCTTTAAGTGTTTGATAGAATTTGCTTGTAAATCCATGTGGCTCTGGAGATTTTTTCCTATGGAGTTCATTGATGGCTTGTACAATTTCTTTTTTGGAGATGGGGTTATTTAGAAATTTTAATTCCTCTTCTGTTAATCTGGGCAATTTATATTTTTGTAAATATTCATCCTTTTCCTTAAGATTATCAAATTTATGAGCATACAATTGGGCAAAATAATTTCTAATTATTGTATTAATTTCTTCTTCATTGGAGGTGAATTCAGCTTTTTCATTTTTGATACTGGTAATTTGGTTTTATTAATTCTTTTTTTAATCAAATTGACCAAAGGTTTATCAATTTTATTGTTTTTTTCATAAAGCCAACTCTTAGTTTAATTTATTAGTTCAAAAGTTTTGTGGATTTCACTTTTATTAATCTCTACTTTGGTTTTCAGTATTTCTAATTTGGTATTTAATTGGGGATTTTCAATTTGTCCTTTTTCTAGCTTTTTCATTCGTATATTCAATTCATTGATCTCTTTTTTCTCTATTTTTTTTCATGTAAGCATTCGGAGATATAAAACTTCCCCTAAGAACTGCTTTTGCTACGACCCATAAGTCTTAGTATGTTGTCTCATTACTATAATTCTCTTGAATGAAGTTACTGATGGCTTTATTAGTTTCTTGTTTAACCCACTCATTCTTTAGGATTAGATTATTTAGTTTCTAATTAGTTTTTACTCTATCTTTTCATGGCCCTTTATTACAAGTAATTTTTATTGCATCATGACCTGAAAAGGATGCATTGACTATTTCTGCATTTCTGAACTGGATCGTGAGGTTTTTATGTTCTAGTAGATGGTCAAATTTTGTATATGTGCCATGTACCACTGAACAAAAGGTATATTCCTTTCTAACCCCATTCAGTTTTCTCCAGAGGTCTATCATATCTACCTTTTCTAAAATTCTATTCATCTCCTTAACTTGTTTCTTGTTCATTTTGAGATTAGATTTAACAAGTTCAGAGAAGGGGAAGTGGAGGTGCCCCTCTACTACAGTTTTTCTGTATTTCTTCCTATAACTTCCTTAACTTCCCTTCTAAGAATTTGGATGCTATACCACTTGGAGCATATATGTTAAGTAATGATATTACTTCATTGTCTATGGTACCTTCTGGCAGGATATAGTTTCCTTTCTTATCTCTTTCAATTAGATCTATCTTTGTTTTTGCTTTGTCTGAGATTAGGATTGCTACCCCTGCTTTTTTTTACTTCCTCTGAAGCATTATATATTCTCCTCCAGTCTTTTACCTTTACCCTGTGTGTATTCCCCAGTTTCAAATGTGTTTCTTGTAAACAATATATTGTAGGACTACAGTTTTTAGTCCATTCTGCTATCCACCTCCATTTTATGTGAGAGTTCACCCCATTCGCATTCACAGTTATAATTACTAGATGTGTCTTTTTCTCCATCCTATTTCCTCCCCTGTGTATGCTTTTATTTCTCCCTTCTTTCCCCTCCTCAAAAGTGTTTTGATTTTGACTTCAATTTTCCCTCCCTATCAGTCCCCCTCTTTTGGAACAGCTGCCTATCTTACCCTTTTCCCTTACTACTTCTTCCCACTCTTTTAAACATCCCTTCTTTCCTTTCTTCTTTCCCCTCTTATTGTCTATAGGATGAGTTTGATTTCTATACTTATTGGACTATGTTATTCCCTCCTTGAACCAAATCTGATGAGAGTAAAGTTCAAACACTGCTCTTCTCCCTCCCTTCTTTCCATCTACTATAATATGTTTTTGTGCCTCTTCATGTGCTGTAATTTACCCTTTCTACCTCCACCTTGTCTGAGAGAAGTCTCAGAAGCCCCAGAAAAATCCTCTTGCACCCCTGTTTTTTTTATCATCACATCAATTAATTTATACTCATGCCCTCTGTCTATTTATATTCCTTTTGTCATAATAATGATACCATTCTCAAGATTAACATATATATGTATATATATGTATATATGTGTATATATATATATATATGTATATATATATATATATGCATATAATCCCATATAGGGATGTAAACAATTTATCCTTCTTGAATAATGAGGTTCTTTTTTTCTCTGTTTACCTTTTCATGTCTCTCTTGAGTTTCGCATTTGAAGGTCAAATTTTCTGTTGAGGTCTTGCCTTTTCATCAGGAAGATCTGGAATTCCCTTATTTCATTGAATGTTCTTCTCCTTGACAGAAAAATTGTGCTCAGTTTTGCTGGGTAGTTGATCCTTGATTGTAGTCCAAGCTCCTTTGCCTTTTGAAATAATCATATTCAAATCTCTCCAATCTTTTAATGTATAAGATGCAAGGTATTGTGTGATCTTGACTGTAGTTCCACAATATTTAAATGATTTCTTTCTGGCTGCTTGCAATATTTTATCCCTGAACTGATAATTCTGGAATTTGGCTATAATATTTCTTGGAGTTTTCAATTTGGGATGTCTTTCAGGGGGTGAACGGTGTATTCTTTCTATGACTATTTTATCCTCTGATTCTAGGATCTCAGTGAAGTTTTCTTTGATGATTTCTTGGAAGATACTGTCCAGGCTCTTTTTTCATCATGACTTTCGAGAAGACCAATAATTCTTAAATTGTGTCTCCTGCATCTATTTTCCAGGTCAGTTTTTTCCCCGATGAGCTATTTAATGTTTTCTTCTATTTTTTCATTCTTTAGATTTTGTTTGACTGATTCTTGGTGCCTCATTGATTCATTAGCTTCTACTTGTCCAAATCTAACTTTAATGAAATTTTTTTTCATTTAGTTTCTGTACCTCCTTTTCCATTTGGCTAATTTTACTTTTCAAGTAGTCATTTTCTCTAGTTAGATTCTGTGCCTCCTTAACCATTTCACTAATTTTACTTCTTAAAAATTTGTTTGCATCAGTGATTTTTTCCCATTTTTTTTCTTTTACTTCTCTAATTTGGTTTTTAAAATGCTCCTTGAGCTGTTCCAGGAATGCTTTTTGAGCTTGAGACCAGTTTATATTCCCTTTTAAGGTTTCAGATGTGGGTATAGTGTCAATGCTGTCCTCTTCTGAATTGGTGTTTTGATTTTCCTTGTCTCCATAGTTAGAATCAATGGTCTTTGTTTTTCTGGATTGCTTTTTCGCAGTGGTTGTCTTTTTCCTGGCTTTTAAAGTGGATCTCTGCTTCTGGGGCCCAGGAGGCTCTGTCCCAAGCTTCTTGTGCTGGGAACTGGGAGAGTGATTCATGGCTTTGTGTGCTGCGTCCTCTCATTTTGTCAGCTAGAGGCTATTTAATGCTGCTGCTCACCTGGTGCTGAGCTGGAGCTAGCTTGTGTGTGCCAAGGTAGAGGCCAGGTGAAGCCTTTTTGAGTTTCCCTGGGATTACACTGAAACTCTCAGTACGAGGTGTGTAGAAGGGGTGGTCTGGCTGCTGGAAGTCTCCTCTTCCCCTAGGGCTATGCTGTAGCATAGATGGCCTCAGATGTTGTCTGTGCTGGTGTCTGCCACTTCCCATGGTTGTGTAAAGGCATGCCTGGAGTCCTGGCAATGGCACTTGTGGGCTCCACCCCCTTGGGGCTCAGGAACTCTAGCTGGTCTGCTGAGGTGGGCCTGCTGGGATATCTCCCTTCCTGCACTCGTCTCCTTTCACCACCACAAGAGGGGCCTATCTCCCCAGCCTCCCAAGCTAAAAGTGCTGAACCCCCACTTCTGGCTCCTCTATTCCAGGGTTTTATCCAGTGCAGTATTCTCTGGGTCATTCAAGGTGAGGGAGGGCTGAGAGCACCTATGTTTTACTCCCTGAAGTTCAAACTTTCTTTTTACAGAAAGTTAAAAGACTCTTATCCTTCAATCTCTGAGGAACAAAGAGGAGGGAAGAGATTAAGGGGATGGTGAAATTCATGGGGGCATCTGAAGGGAAA
This sequence comes from Phalanger gymnotis, assembly GCA_028646595.1. NCBI lineage: Eukaryota > Metazoa > Chordata > Mammalia > Diprotodontia > Phalangeridae > Phalanger > Phalanger gymnotis. The sequence goes on along the minus strand of JAQQSZ010017292.1, from coordinate 2,838 downwards.
ATCAGGGAAATAGTGGCTCTGCTCACCTGAAGGTGAGGGCCAAAATGAGGGAATAGATAGTTGTTCTGTTAAAGCAAACAACTCCAATCTCCAACCTCTGCTAAATACGTACATTCATATACATATACATAAACATACACATATACATATACACATACACACATATATATACAACATACACATAAAAGGAATTCTTTGTCCTTGAATAGCTTATGTAATCTTACTAAAAACATAACACTAATAAATGAAGTAGAAAATAACATAATACACAAAGCATCTCAAAAGTCTTAATGAAGTTTTAAGCTTTTGAAGCCTAAAACTTCACTGAAGACTTTTGAAACACCCTGTAAAATTTTAAGTTATAAGAGCTAACAATTTCACTAAGACTGCAGGAGTACCCTGTTTAATGCAATTCTAGATTAGATGGTATGGATAAGTGCTCTAGGAATTCAGAAAGTGTAAAGTTGGTCAAAGATTTAGATCTTGAATTTGGCCATGGAAGAAAGGATAGAGTACAGTGTAGTGGACCTGGACTCAGAAGGGACCTGTATGCCACATCTTAACAGTGATCACAAGAAATGCACTTTATCATATTTTAAACCTACTTCTTTCATCTATAAAAATAGAAATATGAGACCTGGAATATATAATAATTATAGAAAACATTTATGTGGTTCTTATTATGTGCCAGACATTGTGCTAAGTGCTTCATAATTTTTATCTTATTTGTTTTTCACAAGTACCCTGGGAGGCAGATACTATTATTATCCCCACTTTACAAATGAGAAAACTGAGGCAAACAGTACATATATCAATACATATTGATGTACATATATCAGTACATTTATCGATAATTTCTAGTGAATCTCAAATGAGATATTGTAAGTTAAATACTATACAAACTTCCATTATTAATATCAGTTATCTCCCTAATGTGCTTTCTCATCATTATCTTTCCAGGAACTGCATTGGCCTTCTTTGAATAAGCACGAGAGACCAATCATGTAGGTATGAACTAACCTTTCCTGTTCCTCAGGGCTTGATAACTAGTGAGGGAGCTGGGAAACAGCTCAGTCTGACAGGTCACTTAGAGTGGAGAAACTTATCACTCTTCCTATTTCTTCCCTAAGGGGAAAATATCTGTTGCTTGGATTTTGACACTTTCAGAAAACTTACGTCATATCAAATGAACTGACATTATGACATGCTGACACCAACATCCAACAGGCTATATTAGAAGCTAGTCACATATCTCAAGAAGTTGTTTCTTTTTTATTACAATTTTTTTCCCCTTGGACTTGCCTAATCAGAGTTTTTCAGACAAAGAAAGCTGCTGAGCTGTATTCTTAAGAATTACCTGACATCTATCACACCTTATATATACTGTGATATCCCAGTGTGACAATAAGTCTGATCAATGACTGATAGGTTTTCTTTTTTTTTAAATTTAAGAAATCATAATAGCTTATTAACAAGGAAGATTTAAAATGTCATCAACCCAATGCTGAGATTACTTTTCAGAAATGCAACTGGGTCCCAATTAATGTGAATAATGAATCCCAATTAAGTGGTATCATGTCTTTTAATTTATACTATTCAATATTATAAAATATGGTAGGGGGCAGAGACAAAATGGCACCTGGAAAGCAGGGACTTGCCTAAATATCTCATGCAGGACCCTCCAAACACCTACAAAAAAATGGCTCTGAAAAATTCTAGAACTGCAGAACCCACAAAATAGCAGAGGAAAGCAGGGCTCCAACCCAGGACAACCTGGATGCTTGCTGGGTAAGGTCTATTGCACACGCAGGTGGGAGCAGAGCAGAGCAGAGCCCAGCGTGGTCTGTACCCAGACCAACCAGACCAGGAGCCGGGTGGAAAAGGCTGTAGCACCCTGAATCAGTAAGCTGTAGTAGTTACCAGACTTCTCAACCCACAAAAACCAAAGACAACAGAGAAGGTTAGTGGGAAAAACTGCTGGGACAGAGTGTAAGGAGTTCATGGTCAGCCACAGACCCGGGGGTGGTGGAGGTTGTGCAGCTCTGAGGCTACTTACAGAGTTACAGCTGCAGTTGCTTCCAGCCCCAGGCCCCCCTGGTGGGAAGAATTAAGTGGCTGATCAGAGCAGGAGTGCAGAGCCTGCTTAAATCTGAGTCAAGGTCCAGGTTGGGGGTTAGGAGTAGAGCTGGCATAGAAATAGCTCTGAAAACAGCAGTGCAGCCCCTCAAGCTCGGGGCAAAGTACTCTCTACTCTACAAGCAGTCACACCTTGACGAAAAATTCAAGGCTCAAGTAATTGGCTGGGAACATGAAGAGGCAGCGAAAACAGACTCAGATTGAGACTCAGACTTTGGAATCTTTCTTTGGTGACAAAGAAGACCAAAACATACCAGAAGAAGTCAACAAAGTCAAAGAGCCTACATCAAAAGTCTCCAAGAAAAACGTGAATTGGTCTCAGGCCACGGAAGAGATCAAAAAAGATTTGGAAAAGCAAGTTAAAGAAGTAGAGGGAAAACCGGGAAGAGAAATGAGAATGATGTGAGAAAACCATGAAAAACAAGCCAATGATGTGCTAAAGGAGATCCAAAAAAATACTGAAGAAAATAACACCTTAAAAATAGACTAACTCAAATGCCAAAAGAGCTCCAAAAAAGCCAATGAGGAGAAGAATGCCTTGAAAGGCAGAATTAGCCAAATGGAAAAGGAGGTCCAAAAGACCACTGAAGAAAATACTACCTGAAAAATTAGATTGGAGCAAGTGGAAGCCAGTGACTTGATGAGAAATCAAGAAATTATCAAACAGAACCAAAAGAATGAAAATGTGCAAGACAATGTGAA
>JAQQSZ010017291.1:0-10835 GCA_028646595.1 Phalanger gymnotis | reverse complement strand
TTCCCTCTGCCACTTTGTGGGTTCTGCAGCTCTAGAATTGGTTCAGAGCCATTTTTTTTATAGGTTTTTGGAGGGACTTGGTGGGGAGCTCACGCCAGTCACTGCTTCCCAGCCGCCATCTTGGCTCCGCCCCCCAGGTGTTACCATGTTTTGATGTTTAAAGGTTATCTTAAAGATTCCATTTATATGTGTGTGTATATATAGAGATATATAGAGACATATATCTATATCTACAGATAGAGATTGTGCATATGCTCTGAATGTTTGCTTTGGGCTAAAGCAGGGGTGGGGAACCAGTGCCCTTTAGGCCACATGTGACCCTTTAGGTCCTCAAGTGCAGCCCTTTCACTGAATCCAAACTTCACAGATCAAATGCCCTTAATAAAAGGATTTGTTCTGTGAAGTTTGGATTCAGTGAAAGGGCTGCACAGCCGCTAAAGGATATTATGATCAAATTCTAATCTAACCTTCAGAATAAATAAAGGATATGATTTCTGTCTCTAACAAACATGGAATCTAATGAAGTATTTAAAAAGCACATACAATTGAAACACACAAAGGAATATTGATAATCTCCTAGGAGAAAAATATTGACAAAACAATTCTGGCTTTTTCACTTTGTAAATAACACAAACATACTGTGTGTGTGTGTGTGTGTGTGTGTGTGTGTGTGTGAGAGAGAGAGAGAGAGAATTATACATACCATTATAAAATGAGAGTATCTTTTAAATTTGGTGTCATAAGGAATTTCTTGTGATGAACAATCAGTTTTTACGTACAGGTGACTTAGTATAATACTCAATTTCTTAATATATTAAATGACTATATTAATCAAATTTCTTTATTTGTTTTGATTGATAGAAGTGAGCTGAATCGACAGAAACTTCATACCCAAGAATTGCTTTCTCAGCTGGAAACAGCAAATGAAAAGGTAGTTGAGGTAAGATAATGACTCATCTGAGAGATACTTCTTTTATAGCTCAATAATCATGTTATAGAGTTTTACCCTGAGCCAAGTTCAAATGAATTATATGCTTGAAAATGCCCATAGAGTTATAAATGCATATTATAGGAATAAACCCAAATTGGAAAAGTCTACCATCTTATTTGCATTTACTAGAATGTATATGCTATAAAATTTAAATTCATTCTTGAAATATAAATGATAAAATTAAGCATTCTGATTTATCATGATTCAGAGAACATTGTAAGGAACATTTAACCCTCCTCATGCATGCCTAATTCTTTTTTAATGACTTCCAAATTTTGTTTTATTCAGTACCAAAAGTGACAGTATAGAATTTGTGATTAAACTCTACTTGTCCATAGTTACAAAAAGCTTAAATAAAATGTATTTGTTTTTTTTAAAATGTAAAGGTGGCATGGGATTTATTGCTTATCTGAAAGTCCTTCAGAATTGTACAAAAATTAAATAGGCAATTTTTGGATAATGACTGAAGCTAACTAAAATGTTTTAGGGTATTTTAGTGCTTCTTTTGATGTTCTTACTTTGGAGCAAAGTAAATCAGAGAAACTTACAGAAAGTAGCAATGGAAATTTAATAAATATGTATTTAAGACACCTTTTTAGAACATAAATACTCAAGTTGCTTAGAGATGGATTCTATTTAAATATACAGGATTGTCATATCAATATTTGATATATTAGACATAACATTTACTCTTACTAGTGATATAAATTATGTTATTGGTTCATGAAAATTTCTTGATTTCTTTTGATTGATAGAAGTGAGCTGATGCAAGCTCCAAATTCCTTAGGCATAGGGTCTAACCCCTTCCTTATTCTCTTCTATTTGGGAGCTAAAATTAAAGAATAAAATCCAGTTATTCTACTCAACCCAAATAAGACCTCCCCGATTCATTTAGGAAAACAACATTCGATCATGAAAGTATGTGAATGTAAGGCAATAGATGCTGTATAGGATTCCTGCAGCTTGGCAGAGGCTCATTATGACAAACCAAAAATCCAGCAGATCCAGGAAGAATTATGAGAATGCTTTGTCTCCATAGTCCATTATATTAATGCTGCTTCAGGCAGCAAGCACTTACTACCATCAGATGTATCATTCCTAAGCAGAAGGGTTAATGTAAAACAACTCAATAGATTCTTTGAACTGATCAGCAATATAGTATTCTGTGAGTCATTTGAAACTATTTTGCCAACTGACTTTATTGGCCTTAAAATATAATCATTTTGACAAGTAGAGATTGTTGAAGGAACACACAAAGACTTGAGTTCCAAAACCTCCCCCTGCTGCCCCATGCCTCGTAAGGCACGAGGCTTGCTTTTGATCATAATTTGATCAGTATTCATGTAAGGAAAGGCTGAGTATTTCAGTCATTATTTCTAGAATAAATATCTTCTATCTGTTGCAAATAAATGATGGTAAAGTCCCCTTTTTCTGACAAGGATTTAAAAGCATGCATGTTAACCTTAAAAGCAAGGTTAACAAAATAAGAATTAGAGGCATTTTTCTTATTTGTCAACCTTTTGAATTACGCTTATTACCAATTTGCTTTTAATATTAATAACTTGCTTTCTTGGAAGGTTGGTATGTGTGGAAAAATGAATTATGTGGTTAGAATATAAACTATGACTTAAAAACTGGTCTTAATGTATGAAAACTACATTTTGTTGTCTTTTTGCTTTTTTGCAAATGGTGGTGTCCAAATTCAGCATCACTCAAACTCAGACTGCTTTAAGGCTTCTCCATTTTACATTGGAATGTGTTAACAAAAGTCTTTGTTTCTATGACATTGTTTCCCTAAAACAGAATGAAAAGATAATTATGGAACATCAAGAAAAAACCAACAGACTTCAAAGACGCCTGAGTCAGGCAGAACAGAGAGCAGCTTCAGCCTCTCAGCAGGTAGAGAACAAGCTCATTACTGTTAGATGAGTAAAACAGTCTAAATGGGACAAGAATAAGAAAAGCATTTTGAAAATTCCTAGAGAAGAAGTGTTTTTTTGTTTGTCTTTTATTAAAATTAGGCACCTTAATTTGACATTGAAAATTAGTAAACTTGGAGAAATAAAGAATTTTGGAACCTCTGAAGATTATTTGATCCAAACACATACTCTATAATATATAGTATTAGTTGTCTCCAAAAGCTAACATTTGAGTGACTATGAAATTGGAATGTCTTCTAACCTCAAGGTGTGAGGCTATCACTTCTATAAAATTAAGATTAGGTAATTTTTTTTAAAAAATCTCAACAGCGTGTGTTAATTTCTTGTTGTGTTTGTTCTTTTTGAAGTGGAAAAAAAAATTGGCCTTCAGAAGGGCAACTTCATTTGTTCCAGGTATACAAATTCACTCAAATAAAGTAATCACTGAGATGATAGAAACATGATTAGGAAATCTCAGAGACCATTACATATTAAGTAATTTCATCCACAGGGAAACATTTGTTTTGAAGTAGATATCTAAGTGATATTCCCCTCTGATAGATAGTAGCCAAGATTTTAGGAATTACAATTATTTCTCTTCAAATGTCCAGAGCTAAAAATTCCAGCATTTTCCTTGTGGGAGTCTTCATATTTATCTATCAAAGCCCTAGTCTATGAGAGTAAGGTTTTCTTGAAACTCAACAGCATAAACTTATGAGTATTATTGCTAAGGATAAAAAGTAGTTAATTTGTATCTTCTTCATAATAACATTTTAAATGCTTCCTTAGAGACAACTAAACTAAATCTTTTTCTACATTAAATAATCTAGGTCCTTTCATTTTTATATTCCTTTTCCCTAACATATTGCCATGTGGGTTTTTTCCTGAACATTCAATTCTAGATATTCTACATTCCTCTTAAAATTTAAAAATAAAATAGACATAATATCCTGAATAAAGAACTTACAGTTGATAGATTGGAAAATTTGAAGGATTGTTTAACATCCTAGAGTCTTACTGACATAGCAAAGAATCATATTAGCCCTTTCAATAACAGCACTACACTTTTTACCCATTTAGTTTGTAGTCTAGATAGTTTAGGTCATTTGTTGTAATCTGTTTTTTGAGGTTCTTAGTGTATCACCCTTCACTATTGAATGACTTCTTACTTTTGAGAAGCATTTCTCTAATTTATAAAACATTTCACATTCTAAAGCCATGGCATATAAGACTTCTAACAAAAGACCTTAATAGATATTGATTCTAAGTTTTTGGTCCATTTTCTTTTCTGTTATTCTGCTAAAGTAAAACTTTCCATGGGAAAAAGAACAGCTTACTGATTGTTTTAATTGCAGCTCAGTGTGATTACAGTGCAGAGAAGAAAAGCAGCCTCCATGATGGATCTGGAAAATATTTAAAAATATTCCATCGTTCATTCACATCCCTTTAGAGTTGGAAAAGCTGTCAGAGTAGCTGTATATTGGAATGGTAAAGCCTGAAGCATATGCTTAGGCTTGTGTCATTGTGCATGAGCAGTTTCCTGTTGGGGGGGATGGGAAAGCCAAACAGTGACATCTTCACAGTAAGTAAAGGAAATATACTATAAAAATATAGTTCCCTAATGAACTTCAGTGGAGAATAAAGCCATCTCAGAAGAGTTCATTCCTTTCATGAAACTGTGTATTTGTTTACTTGCTTTTTTTCCCCTCTAAAAATCTAAAGTGTATTACAATTCTAATCATGAAAAAATATTGAGAAAATGCTAGAAACTTAATATTTCTACCTTCAAGAATTTGTGGACTTCACAACCGATCATAACTTCTAATCAATTTTCGTATTTCCTAAATGTTCATTTTCTATAGTGAACTCTTCGAATTGTAATAAATTTTCCTTTTTCTAAAACGATGCTGTCATACATCTTGATATATAATTGGGATAATTTTGTTACATTTCTGACTCATTTAGGACCCTAGGACTTGCTGCCTAAGGATTTTTAGGATCTGTGACTGCTATCCAAAGGAATAGTGATCAATCAAGTTCATGTTCTAAAATCACTTAAGCATTTAAATTTCAGTTATGTTGATATTTAAAATCTTTGCATTTCTTATTCTATTTTCTACTTCATAATTGTTTCTAGGAGTCTGTTTTTATCAAAGTACTTTCTGGTTACTATATTTCTGAAAGTTCATATATTTTTATTTGCAGTATGGTAACATTGCAAGTAACAAAATGAGACACCAGTGTTTATATTGCTATATCACTTCAGTTTTCATAGATCTTAGCTTATATTTTGTATCTAAAGAAAATAAGCATTATGAATTCTTTAAATCAATCATTTGGGCCTTACAACTCTGGAAATGGATTGGCATAAAATATCATAAGAGAAATTAGATTGCTTACTTTAACAGAAAAAATATGCCTAAACCATCCACAAAACCTGACATTGGTCTAAGTTTTGGGAGTTTGAATTCTAAATCCATATATGCCATCTTTCTTTTCTTCTTAGCTTTCACCCTTCTGATGCCTCAGTTTCCCCTGTTGGTGAAAATAATAGATATTATTCCCAATATTTTTATTCTAAAATACTTTGAAAACAAAAAAAAATGTGTATATACATAGAAATGCAATAATAGTATACTCTTGAGTTCCCTAATATTAGATTATTTCAGTTTTTTTTAAGAATTTTTCATTTGTGTTTTTAAAGCCAATTACTTTCTGTAGCTGTGCATTCAAAGGCAATTCAAAGTGAAATTTGTTTTCCCATTCAGGGCTTGGAGTCAGAAAAATCTGACTTTAAATATGGCCTCTGCCACTTGCTCAAAGACCATGGGCAAAGCCTGTAACTTCTCTGATCCTCAGCTCTAAGGCCACTCACTGGTCTAAATCTGTGATCTTAGGATGTTAAACTCTTCTCATTACTTACGAATAATACTTGCTTCATCTTCTAAAAACATAAACATTCTCTTTTTCTCTCTCCCTCTCTCCCTCCTCTCTTCCTTCCCCCCCCTCTGTCTCTCTCTCTCTCTCTCTCTCTTTCTCTCTCTCCCTCTCTCTTTCTCTCTCTCCCTCCCTCCTGACTCCCAAGACTTCCCTTCTTTAAGACTCTTTGGAATTCCTGTCTATAGATTCATTTGCTTTCCATGTGCATAGATATGGGAATATAGCTTCTCACACCCTTGTTTACAGTGTTCTCCAAGGATAGACCAGAATAATCTATACATGAGTACAGGCCCTTCTGGCCCACTGATGAAGGTGATCAGTCTTGTGCTTATATTAACAACACAATCTGACTATTAATAGTTACTTTTATTTACCCAAAGTACATTATTATGTGAGGATTTGCTATTTCTAAAAACTTTTTTTGAGATCCTAAGTTCTGCTTTTATTCTCATGATAACATTTATTTTGTATACTCCTTTCAGAAAGAGGAGACGATGAGGATACTAAGAGGAGAGAGAAAAAGGAAATGAAATGAAAATCAAATGGAGACACACAAATAGTTCATTTCATTTATTCACATTACTTTATTGTGTCCCCCTCGATGAAGAAAGAAGATATGATTACCTCCTTCTACTCTATGTATGAATAATCAAATCAGAGTAACCAGCAGACTTCTGAAGCCACATGATATGACTACACTAAGTATGAAACATCTTATTTATCTATCTGCCATCCATCAAATGTTGGCAGTAATGTGTACATTTCACAAATGTCACATGCTCTCAAGCCAAGAAACAGTGGGAAAACAATTCCTATGTTTTATTGTAAAATCTAATTTTGAACTGTGACACATTTTTTCCTCCTTACTAGCAAGTCATTGGTGAGCCATTTTTCTAAATTCCCATTTGACAATGATTGTTATCTATCTGTCTGTCTGTCTATCAATCTATCTATCATCTATATATTTGATAATTTTAAAAAATTAATTCAGAGATGCCATACACAGAAGTACTCATAGCCTCTCTCCTTACAGACCTATTGGGATTCGTAGCATTTGTGCCGGTTAGCATTAGAGTAGCTGGGCACAGTTCTTGGCACATGTAAGTAAGTGCTTAATAAATGTTCATGGATGAATAAGTTGTTTCATCCTGGTAAGCTGGGTGATGAAATAGACAGAATACTGGCCTACAAGTCAGAAATCCTAGAACTAAGGCTTAGATCCATCTTCTCTTCCTCCTCCTCCAACCCCCCACCAAGAGCCTAAAGTCACTTAACCTCTCTGAACTCCCTACAGCACAGCCAGTGAAGCAACACCTGTGGAGAAGGGTCAGCCATATTTATCAACTCCAGACCTCCTCCTACCAGCAGGGCAGACAAGACCACACAGCTAAAGCAAATGGGCAATCTGAAAGAGATGGGAGACACTAGTCAGGCAGACAGACAACACTTATTATGTGCCAGAACTGTGCTAAGTGCGTAATATGTAAATAGAAGCAAAAAAAAGTGCCCTCTAAGAATTAATATTGTAAAAGGAGAAGAAAATGCATCAAAAGAAACTGAAAAGTAGTGTAGAAAATCAGAAACATAGCCCAGGAGGGGAAGGAAGCATTGCCAACCCTAGCCCCAAAATAGAGACTCCCAAAATATGAGAAGGGAACTGGGATGGAAGAGGGACGTTTCAAGATGAGAAGGCAGCTGAGTCATTTTACCAAAGTCCAGAGAGTCAGAAGTACATTCAAGCAAGCTAAACCATCGCATCACACTAATGACAAACTGCTATCAACAAATATTGTTACAAGGTGCTCCACATCTGCTGAAGACCCATAAAAGAATGTTCTTGCCATCCAAGTCCTTGACACTGTCAAAGGGTTCAGCATCAGAAATGATGTGTTTGTTTTTTTAAATCAGTGGAAGTGACATTAAAGAAGATGCATTACCGTCTGCTTTGCTGGACCTTAAAGACCATCTGACTAGCAACTGAAACCACCTCTATACATTTGTCTCCTCCCATAGAATGTGAGCTCTTTGAGAGCAGACTGCCCGTGCTTCTGTTTGTATTCCCCATGCTTAGTACAGTGCTAGGGATAAACACTTAATAAATGCCTTTTCATCCATTCATTCAGCTAAAAATAGAGCTAATAATGCCCTCCCTATCTGCCTACTAGAATTATTTCATTGAACACATGGAATTATATGTGAGAAAGTACTTTGGAAACTATTGTTATCTGTAACAATAATAACAAATACGCAATACATAATAGCCAACAGCTTGACCATAAATATCCATATTGCCCCAGACATCAGCACCATTGTGATCATTTCACAAGCAGACATCCTGCCATGTTGCATAGCTACATGTAGTTCAGTGCTTTACCTGAATTAACTATTTATGAAGGACATAGAACTGAAACTGAATTGTATTTACCTCGACATCCTTGCTATGAATGAATCCAAAAGAAAAAGTTACAGCAAAATGAAAGGATCGTTCACAGTATCATCTTGGAGAAGCAAAGAAATTGGCAGAATTAGTTTTGTCATTTCCAGAGCCAATAGGAAACGTCATTTCATGGTATATACGGTCATCTCATATTGCAGTGCTCATGAGAAGTATTGGTGGAAATTATTGCAGCTTACACATCAATATCTCCAGAGAATGAAGAGGTAAAGAAATTCTTCCAAGAACTTGACAAGACCTTCCAAATTAAATAAAAATATGATTTCAATGCAATTGTTATAGTATGTGTAGATGGTAAAAAATATAATGAAAAAATATAGCATTGGAATGAGAAAGGAGACACTGAAATATACAGAAACCTCATGTAGATATATATATCATTGATACTTCCTTTTAAAAAAGAAATGGAAGGCAGTAGATAGGGTGAGCCACTAGCAACATAACAAAAAATAAAGTTGATTATCTTTTAATAATCTGGAAATAGTTTATTACTGATCTAGAAGTCATTTCTGAATTGTCTGTGTATAGTTAAGCCATCAATGTTACAGGAAAGGTCAAAATTAATACAAAACTAGAAGGATGAAAACAAGAAAATATATAGTTTGCAACTGAAACAATCAGTCCTGTCTTATTCAAATTTTGATGATGAAAAACATATAGAAAGGATATAGACAGAATATATTGCTTCCTAAGTTTGTTGTGTTTCTTTAGGGGAGGAAATGGGGAGATTAGAGTTTGGTTTAACCTGTGATTTTAGTGATATACAGAGCTCATGGCTCAGTAAATCTCTTCCATCAATGCAGATTAGCAATTCTTCTACAACTTATAAATATGTTTCTTGAGACACTGAGAAGTTATCCAGGATCTTAGAGTGTAACTTGAACCCATTTTCCTAACTCCAGGGCCAGCCTTAAAGCTGCTTTGCCAAACTGCCTCTTAGAAGTTTAACCAATGTAAACATTTTTGTTAAATTTTTTTATTGTTATTTTCTGTTTCTTACATCACCATAGTTATCCCAAATAGTCCTTTCCCTCCATCTCCCTAAGAACTGTACCATATGAAAGTAGGATTTTTTTAAAGAGGACAAAAAAATAGCACGACTGACCAATACATTGAAAAAGTTTAAAAACATGTACAGGAGAATACCTGTGGACCTCCTTCCTCCATAAAGAGGTGTCTTCTCTTAGCTCTTTATTCAAATCCTGCTTGATTTTTATAATTTTGTGATGTTTACTTTTGATTTTATGATGTCTAGTTGCTCTTTCCATTTACATTTTGTAGCTACCCAGTACATTTTCTTGGTTCAACTTCACTTTGCATCAGTTTGTATAGATCTTCCCATGCTTTTCTGTATTTATCACACACATCATCTTCCTATAGCCCAGTAATAATTCCATTATATACATGTACCATAATTTGTTTAGCCATTCCCCAATTGGTGGGGATCTACTTTGTTTCCAATTCTTAGCACAAAAAGTGCTGCTGTAAATATTTTAGAGGATATATAATATAGAGAATATATAGAGGACTTTCTTGTTGATGGCTTCTCTTTTGGGTATGAATCTAATAATGGAGTCTCTAGTTCAAAGGGTATGGACATATCAGTGACTTTATTTGCATAATTCCAAATTGCTTTCCAAAATGGTTGTTCCATTTCACAACTCCACTAACAATGTATTTCTGTGTCTATCCTTCTACAACCCCTCCTGTTTGTTGGTTTTTTCCTAATTTGCAGGATATGAAGAGAAACCTCAGGGTTGTTTTGATTTTCATTTGTTTTATTATTAGTGATTTGGAGCATTTTTTGATGTGGTTGTGAATATTTTGCAGTTCTTTTGAGAACTGTTTGTTCATGTCCTTTGAACATTTATATATTGAGAAATATATATGTATATGCATATGCATGTGCGTATATACATACATACATACATATGTATTTTTCTCATTCAACCAGTTCCCTTCTTATCCAAGATGAATTGATATTGTTTGTACGTAAGCTTTTCAATTACTAGTAGTCAAAAGTTATCTATTTTATCTTTTGTAATTGCCTTTATCTCTTATTGGTTTAAAATATATCTCCTACCCATAGCTGAGAGAGGTATATTTCTCTTAAAATTTTTGTTTGTTTTTGGCAGGGCAATTAGGATTAAGTGACTTGCCCAAGGTCACACAGCCAGTACATGTGTCAAGTGTTTGAGACGGGATTTGAACTCAAATCATCCTGACTCCAGGGCTGGTGCTCTACTCACAGAACTGCCTAGCTGCCCCTCTCTTCTAATTTTTAATAGTATGATCTTTAATAGTAAGGTCATGTATCCATTTAGAATATATTGTAGAATGTTGTGTAAGGTGTTGGTCTAAACCTAATTTCTGCCAGACTGATTTCCAGTTTCCCAGTAGTTTTTATTAAATAGTGAATTTTTCCCTAGGTAATTTGTGTTTTCTGCCTTATCAAACTCTTGAATTTTGATATAAACACATTTTTTTCTTGTCTTCAGGGATCTTATATTCTTTTTTTTTAATTTTTTTT